>BMAO01029568.1:0-38528 GCA_019973975.1 Trichonephila clavata | reverse complement strand
GGGTCCGGCACTTTCTATAGGAGCCTATGTTAAAATTGCGTAAGTTTATGTACCTTTTTCTCAGAAACTACTTGCTCTCATAGATGAAATTTTTACAGTAGGTTATATGTACTATCAATAAACTTTAGTGGAGGGTTTTGTTTTTTACTAAAAATTGAAATAATTATGAATTTTTTAAAAAATGTCCAATTTCCCCCTAAAATTTAGTTTAAAAAGGCGTTATCTAAAAAGTTTGCTAGGTATTCTTATCCATGTAAATGTGTAAACATGTTGAAAATATACTTACTGAAAATTTGAGGACCCTACATTAATTAGTGTCTGAGAAAAACGTACAAAAAAGGAAAATATTGCATTTTGAGAAAACAAGCTTTAAAGTAAAAATTTGTAATTTTTGACGATTTACCTTTTTTAATACTTTCCAGAAAAATATGAAACATTTTCTTTGCCCTCTGCTTCTACAAAAGACTCTTCTAATTTTCTTTTTTTCATTATTTTTAGCAATCTAGCCTTTTTTTTTTTGTATCTCAAGATGCTTTCGTTGGGCTACACGAATCCTACGTGCATCTAATTTTTTAAAGCATGACACACAATTAAAACCTGGTTCAGTACCACAATGTTTTAAAATGATTAATTTGGCTACATGGCCCATATTGAATTGTGTAATTCCAATTTTACCCCTAATTTTAGAGTTTTTAACTCCACAAACGTAGATTTTGGAATGACTGACCATATGGTATTATTAACTGACTCATTGGGTTTTCGATTCTTTCCATGTAGACATTTTTTTTAATAACATAGGGTCAGCTAAATCTCTAAAAATTGGCTTAATTTCATTCATGAGGGAAGATGGCACATGGGTATGTTTTTATGGTCATAATGCTTTTCGTTAAATTCAGCTTTTGCTTTCTGAAACTTGCACCATGAATTTGTACCCGAGGGACACAATCCATGTTGAGGGTTCTCATTTGTAGACAAAAGATGGAAATAAACAGCCCAAACAGCAGTTTTCATGTTGTGTAAATCATTGATATTTGTTTCAAATGGTCATACCATAATACCTCTGAATTTTGGAAATTAAATGTCGTCCACTTAGGCTTCTTCCATCACTTAATTTTTTTCATCTGTTTTTTCTTTTGAGATTCAAAAGACCCATACGCTTTTGAATATGTCCAACGCACTCTAATTTTTCCACTTGAGTGTCATAAGGATTCAGGGCAAGTATTGATGAAAAACCTCTTGAATCTCCATCGCCCATATATTTTGTGTAACGAATGCCATAATGAGCTTCAGATCTTTCAATTATCGCCGTTACGCCTTTCACTTCCATGTCTCCACTTGTTCCACTATAGTTGGCAATACATGTGATGGTCCATGAATAGAAATAAATGCAGTTTTTTACCGACAATGTTTCGAAAACTCTTCAAAGTCAATAACTTTTCCAGTATCAACACTCATAGCTGTAACAATACCATTGAGGGACTGGTATCCTCTTTTCTGCCATGAACCATCTAAGGCAACAGCAATGTCTCGTCTACCTTCTATTCGTGTTGCCTCCTCAACAGAATTTCTTATTGATTTTTCACAGGTAAATTTAGAAGAGTCGAACAACAATTATGTATAAGTACGGAATTTTTCAGGTGGAGATGGTAAGTTCTTAAGTCCACAGAATGTTTCTGCAGTTGAACAACCTCTTCCAATAGATCTGAAAGCAAATACCAATCTGATGTTTGAGTGGAAAAGTTTATTTTTATTTTTCAATTTAGTTGACGTATGAAACCATGTTTTTTTGTGCAAAAACTACAACAAAGTTCCATATAATACACAATTACACAATTCCAACTCTTTTAGAAGCTCCAATGAGATGGAATGGTCACAGTTTTACTAACAGCAAAGTTCAATAAAGCTTTATTCAATAAATTTAATTCTATTAAACATTTTTTTCATTACTTCCTTCCATATCTTCATGTAAACTGTTGTTTGAAATAATTTTCGTGTTGAAGCACTTTGAATAACAGTCTCTGTGCTGATGAGATAGCTGGAACATTTTGAGCAATCATTTTTTAAAACGCCCACATTTTTGAGTTTTTAAATATTTTTTTAGATCTCCCCGTAATTTGTCGTTCATAAAATACTGATAAGAAATTTAATGTAAAACGTGGATTAAACAGAAAAAAAATCTGGATAAATAAATTAGAATTCACAATTAGCAAGTTCAAGCAAAAATAATCCCATTTTACAACAAACCAAACGAAAAAATAATTGTGCTGAGTTGTTTTTTACTTTTCTTCAAAGAACAATCGTTTTATTTATGTGTAAAAAAAAATGTTATACTAATTGTGGGCAAAACAATCGCGCTGTTATCGAAAAATTAAGCATGATGAAAGACATCTGCTCCTCGAGGTGCACCTGTCACGCGTCAAAGAAAGTACATTTCTTTTAAAAAATAAATAAAAATACTTCTAATTACTGTATTTCCATATATCATACATCATTTTTAAGCAGAAATGTTTGATTTTTCAAAAATATAAAAAGTCAAAATTGGTCATTTTTCAAAAATTCATGTACCGGACCCTCCTTAAGAGACCAATTAAAGATAAAGCCCATGTAATTCGATACGCAAATCAGTAATAATAGTACAACAAAGGACATTCTGAAAATCTTAAAGAAATATTTTGTCCAGACTTCAAACGACTGAAAAGAAAAACCCTATATATCTCTTTTTACATTAAAAATATTTTTAAAGGATGTCTTTAGATTGCATGTGAAAATTATACCATTCTTCTTACAGAAATATTTTAAAACGTTATCCGTTTAGATCATTAATCGTATAAGAAAATAAAAAGAGGCATACTTAATTTGAAAGTCAAAATTGTAAACTATCGGAAAGTATTTCGAAACTATGTATCAAGTATATAAGTTATATCTTAATCTATCCATTAGTGAGAACATTTTAAGTTTATTTAATTTTAACATTAATGTTTATGTTTTAGATGAAAAATAAATTATAGTCCTTAAGTATACTACATTAAACACGAACAAATTAAGATACAATAATCAATAATAAACATAGAAAAGTAAATAAAATGGCATTTTGAAGCATAAAACCTTTTCAAATTTTAAGAAATATATATAAGTATAAATTTCTTAATAAGAATAAGAAATGAAACTTCTAAGGAAATACCCTCTCTACAAGTAGCAATTTCAGTAATGTGATGAAGTATTTCTAATACGAATAACATATATTTCTCATATTAAAAAAGGGCGTAATTTTACTTTATTGCTTTGAAAATAATGAGCATAATTTTGTATCGTTCAGAAAGAGTTATGTTCGCAGCAATTGCTAAATTACTTTAAATCTGATAGAATTCTAAAAATGAATTTCAAAACATATTATTAAAAAAAATTTAGGTCTAGTTTCCTTCAATTTATTGCATGAAAACATAAAAGCTCTCTTTGCAAATGCATATTACATTTTTGATAAAAAAATTTATGAATATATCTCAGGCGTGATAATGTTTCTACAAAATTCCACAGTATTTTTTTTTAATATAATAAGCAACTTATTCAAATTGCAGGTAATACATTTTCAATACTTCAGAATTAACATTTCAAAAGTATAAAAGTACTTTTTAGGAATCACTTTATATATTTTTCAGCATTTTGTTTTGTTTAATTTTACATTTAAGTGGATTTTTAAAAAGCAATTATATTCAAATATTGTTATTTTAGAAATATATATATTTATATATACACGTCGTAAGACGTAATGGAAAAAACAGCCAATTTAAAAAGTTTTGATAAAGATCAAATCTTTATAATGTTACGGCTATTAGCGTATGTTTTTTGTAAAGTAAAACGGATATAAAGAATGTCAAATTCAGGAAACACAAAACATTTCAATACACAAATAACACAATAAAGGACTTAATATTATTATTTTAAAAAAAACTGAGAGTTTAATCAGTGTTTCTTAATAGTGTGTGTAGTCCCAGTAGCCTAGTAGTCAAGGTATCAGATCGTGGCTGATATGTCATGAGATCGGGGCCAGTACCACTAAAGAACCGCCGTGTGGGGGAGCGATACACGTCTAGAGTTCAAACATCCTCTTGTTAGTGTGGTGTGGTAGTTCCGAGAGAGGAGTGCCAGCTCAGGTGTTGTCCTCGCCACTTGATCATTGTTCCGAATTAAGAGGTCCGTCGCCAAAAGCCCTCATGTGGCTGAACAGTACGACGTTAATATTCACTCACTCACTTAATAGTGGGGTCAATGTTTCCATACGTGAATACAGAAAAATATGTTCTCTGTAATAACAGTGCACCGAAGAAAAAAGTTATCAATACATTTACCTTTTTACTTCGGAGAGTCCATGCTATATATTATCAAGAGTTTCCTAAACGTTAAAATCAATTATTAAAGAATGTTACGCATATATAAATAACTATACATGTTGTTTTAAATTTTATAAAAAAAGAATGCTCATCGCGTCGCGTGTATCTGTAGATGAAGTGGTAAAAAGAAGATGGAAAATGTAGATGAAGGAGAAAAAAGAAACATCCATAACAGAATTGGGTTGTAAAATTAAGCTTGGGAAGTTATAAGTGTCACGTATAAAATTTAGTAACATTATCGATAACACAGTTTTATAAATTATATTTTAAATATTAAGTATGCATAGCTTATGTCATTTATCTAATTGTAACTAATTATCTAACTTATTATTGCAGTGCTTCTCAAACTTTCGATATTCGTGACCCTATTTTCAATCATAATTTTCATTGCGCACCCCCCCATACAATAACAATGTACTGAATGTAGTAATAATGTATTTGACGCTGAAGCTACAATACGACCTTAATTATAAACCGTACAAATTATCAAGATAAGTATTAAATTTTGTATACAATTTTGCATATGATAAGCCCACGTAAAAATCATAGTAATTATTAAACTTGTTCTTAACTTAGTATTGATACTTTGTATCAAATATATTGTGCCGTACTTATACAGTTATAAGTATAGTACATAAGAGTAAATGTGTGTTTGACTTTTTATTATGACAGAATATATATATATATTTTTTTTTGCTTCCTTTTACTAAATTGATAATTTTTTTTAATAATCTTTTATTTTCGAATTTTCGATATGTTCGCGCTCCCTTTGTAGGATTATCACGCCCCTCGTCTTAAGGGGGCGTGCCCCACAATTTGAGAAAATTTGTACTATTGTGTTACACACTAAAATAATTTATTTCCTACTAAACACACAAACATAGAAGAAGTGAAATAAAAAGATCGAAGTAAATAGGTATTTAGTAAATTAATATTTCACAGAAAATGTTTTAAAATGTTCAAAAACAGATAATATTAATTTGTTCTAAAACGTGTATAAAACATGTTATTATCTTTTTGGCACAAAATAAATTAATTAATTTGGCATAACAAACTACCAAATATGGCATACCTTTTTTATCATCATCAGACCATCTTCAAACTTTTCATTTAGCAGAATCCATTTAGAGAATAGAAACTAACCGTCAATTTAGTTGAAAGACTGCAACACTTTAGAGCCTATTTCCTAAATAAGTCCCATTTTTTAAAAGCATGGTAAAGCACCTTTTGTTGGATCTACAGGAAAATAACTTACAGCTTTGCCTATTTTTTTCTTTCTCAAAGCACATTTATTTTCAAGGGAAATTAAGCAACCTCTTTTTTTACTCACAATTTCCAGAATTTTTCAATGATTACTCTTCAAGATGATCTGCAGGGGAGGAAAAGAAAAAAATAGCGATGGAACAAGATAAAAATAGCCACTTTCAAGCTCCGGTAATCACTTCCTGAATAACATAATTTACATAAAAATTACACACTGCCGGTAACCGTACTGGGACGGGTGAAGTTAGAACACGCTCATTAGTTTCCAACTTCGAGGCCAGCCTTAATTAGCAGTAGCTCCGGACGTTGCAGAGATTAATTTATGAATTTCCAAAAGTTCATAAATCACAGGTTCTCATTATTGATAGGAGCGCACCGATGACCTGATGGCGTATTGGATTATCTTACCGTCCTGTCCGAACATCAAAGTAACTTAATTCCCCCAACTACATTCTGTACACCATGGGACTGAAAATTTTATCGGATGGAAAAGTCATATTTGTGGAATGTGGTGAATTGAGTCGCTTTGAAGAATGTGACAACAGCCTAAATTGGATGAAGCTTTCGTTATTCATGTTTAATAACCTCACCAATTTGTGATGGCATAATGTGAACTAACACTGTGTAATGTTTTTGCTGTACAGCTTAGTTAAATTTAATGGTAAAAAGTTTGTTCAAAAGTGGATGCGAAACACTGTTCTTGGAAACTTACAAGTCTATAGGAAGTCTCTAATTTGTACCTACTTACATACCGAAAAATAAACTACCTATCTAAATCTAAAAATTTTTTAATTTGATTTATTCTCAAGATTTCCGGTAATTGTTTCAAAGGTAGATTCTTTTTCAAAAGTAGATAATTGTTTCAAAGGTCAAGTATTCTTTTTCAAAAAAAAAAAAAAAAAAAAAAACAGAACTAAGAAGTTAATATACCAACACAGTGAAAATCGTTGAACATGAAACTGAGGGGGGAAGGTGGCTGGAATATTTTTTAGTATTAAAATGTACTGCAAAAAATATTTATATTTAGTAAAATTAAGATTATTTGAGTTCATTTTATTTCAGAGATATGTATACATGCAAGTATTTAATGAAAATCACACAATGAAACAAAAACATTCACAAGAATTCCATTCACATTTAATAAAAAAATTATCAATACTAAAATCTGTAAATATTTTCATTTTCGTCTTCTGTTTTTGATGAATAGCCTTAAGAAGTTCCATCCTCATTTTAAGTTAAAAAGAAGTTTGATTCCCCCATGAAGTATTTACCATTGCGCTCGTAAAAAATTGTCTACATACAAAAAAAAAAAAAAACTTGAACCAAACTCACTGATGTTTACTCACACTGCGATGTTACTCTTCACCAAATTCCAAAGTCAACTTGTGAGAGAGATAGTTTTGCATTGCGTTTGTAGGGGTGAAGGATGTGAAAGTAGCTTAGTTATACAAAATTGGCTAGTTTCACAGGCTATTCCGAGGGTATTTCGAAGTCGCGTTAGTCTCCTTTCTACAAAACAAGTGAAACCACCTCTTTTTCATTTCATATCATTCTCAAATCTCGCCTACGTGGCTGGTTTATTCCTCATTTTGTTGATTCCCAGAAGAAAAACCTTTCCATGTTAAGCGATTTTTGTTTCGCGTCAAGAGAAAAAAAATGCATGTCACAACATAATAGCTTGTCGGGACCTTTGTATTACTTCGTGTTAACCAGTGTTTCGTCTTAAGCGTTTTCCTGTTTAATGAATTTCACTTTATATTTATAAAGAATTTTAGTTATTTTAACATATTGTCTGATTTAAATATTTTTGGAGCTGAATCGGCGTTCTTAGTTATCAAAAACTCACAACTTTTTCAATAACAATAATTGGAACTTTGCGCCTGAATTTATACAGAACCGATGTCCGTGAGTGACATCATACCAACTCTCGACCAATAAGCTAGCATGGAAAGTTTAAAATGATTTTTTTTTCCGATATGGGTGTTCAGGGTTGAGTGAAAGAAGGGATTGGGGGTTTTGCCCAAAAGTAGTAAAAAGTAATCAGCTGTTATTATTTATCTTTTTACTTTTTTTTGTGAAATGTGTGTTTGTGTTTTGTTGCTCTTTGCTATGGCTGCGCGTTCATCAATAAAAATGTGGAACTAAAGAAGTCTACTTTGTTTAATCGATTGAAATAAGTTAAATAAAAATATTTTTGAAAAATAATGCTTCATAAATTAAACCACGACTCATTTAAAATACTTCATTTCAGTTTAAATCTATCGTTATATATACTGAAAGCCAATCTGTATCCATAAATATCCTATTTCATTTGTTAAAAAAATTGTGAGGAAAATCATAAATTTTAAGTAAAAAGAGCATTGCCAATAAAATCACTGCAATAGAATCTAATGAAAACACGTTGTAAAAATAAAATTCTTAAAAAAAGCAAATGAAGTTTATAAAAGAATTTTAAAAAAAATTATAGAAGATGTACTTTTATGAATGAAAAGCGTATTTTTTCAAATTAAGTTTAATATTTAAAATAAGTAAGGATTATTTTGAAAGGAAGGATTTTGTCTGGATTCTACCGTATTTCAGTTACTTAAAACTAGCTTTAAAACTAACTTTATCAATACCCTCATCAGACATGTTCTCCAAAATTTACTTATAAGACTGATTACGATAAGTTGTTGGAAAAGTTATGGAGAAATTTTTATCTCAATTATATAAATTTGCATATACTATAAGTATCAGGCTGAATAGATAATTGGATACATTTTGTAAATGTTCAAACATTGAAATTTCTTATTTAAAATTGCAGAATTATGAACGAGAAATATCAAAATTTTAGAAATCCATTATACTTAAAAATAAATTTACTCTGTAGAATTTTTTAAAAATCCTAACATTAAATGATATTTTCAATTTAAAAGTTTATTAATAATATGTTTTCATACTTAAGTAAAAAGCTAAACAGTGTTTAGATAAGACTTCATTGAATTCTGTCATTGAAAAATGTCGAAAATAAAATAACTTTCTAGAAAAATGATAAACTCAAAGTCAGCATGAATTTTTACAAATTATTTAAAGTGGAAGATAAATGTTTTCTAAATCAAATATGCATCATTGAACGGATAAATGCAACTGTAATGAGTGAGTGAGTGATTTTTAACGTCGCACTGTTCAGGGCTTTTGGCATCGGATCGCGTAATTTTTAACCAAGGTCAAGTGACGCAGACGACACCTGAGTTGGCACCCCCTCTCCTAACTACAACACCATACCAATGGGAGGACGTTTGAGCTCTGGACAGATTAAACGTGCATCGCACCCCTACACGGCGGGTCTTCAGTGGTACTGGGCTTGAACCCATGACACACTAGCCATGATCCGATGCCTTGACCACATGAGTACCTCAAATGTACCGAAAATGGTACTGGAAGTTAGTCGTAAGGCATAAAATCCGAGGAAAAAGAAATTTCTCAGAAAACAATGGAAAAACGTTTAGCATGGATCAAAAATACCGACCCTGGACTGTTCATGACTAGAAGAAGGTTATTTTTTGCATTGAAATGCATTTATTTGTACAGGGATACATATAAAGGGTCGTTAAACGAAATGAAGTTTTTACCCTGCTGCCAGATCATATCCAACAGATTGCAAAATACCCTTCTAAACAGATGTTGTGGGGTATTTCATAACAAATGCCACTGGAAACTTAGTACCTTTTAGAAGTATGATGAATTATGTCAAATAAATAGAAATATTACTCAGATGAATTGATCCATCCATGGAAACATTTGACGGAACATTTCAACATGATTTGTCTTCTTGTCACAATTCGATATCGATCCAGACTAGTATGAGACAAATTAAAGTAAAAGTACTTAATTATCCAGGCAATTAACGAGGCCTAAGTCCTTTTGAGAATTTATTACTTATTTTCAAGAATTGTTCAGCTAAGATGAGTTGCACCACAATAGAACAAATGATAAAAAGTGCTATACAAGTGTGGTTCCACGATGAAGAACATGTGTGTTGCACTAATGGAGTCAATACCAAAGTAGAGTTAAAGAGGTCATTTTTGATACAGTAAGAAATACTTCGTACTAATATAGATATTTTTCTGTCTACTTAAGGTATGTAAGGTAGGTTAAAAGCTAGGGTTTTTGAAAAAATCGTTTTTTTTTTTACCATTTGTCCCAAATAATTCGAACAGTATAGTATTATGCGTCTTCACAATATTTCAACTGTAATTAAAGGTTTATTAAGGATTCCTCTGACCAAAAACAGAATTCTAAAAATCTAAATGATTTTTTTTTTGACATTTTATACGAAGAAAAATTGGCAATTTTTTACAATAAGTATGAAAAAAAGTTTGATAATTTGTACAAATTTTCAATAGACGGTTACATGATTCGGAAGGTGAATAAAATATAGCTAGTTTACATATAAAACACAAATAATTTTATTTTAAAAATGAAATTGAAACAATGAAAACCTAAGAAATAATTACCATTGTGAACGAAATAACAAATTAAAATAAGCTAATGTCTCATTAGACTCATATTAAAATTCGAAATATAGGTACGAGCATGAGGAAACATTTTAAATATTTTACCAAAAAAATCACCATATTCAACTAATTTCAGTGAAATGTCTGGGAAACTTAAAACTTTCAGAAATGTCGATACTGCTTTAATGATATTTTCTACTAAAGACTCGCATTTTTGGTAAAAGTTTTCTTAATCACATAATCGAAAATTGCATAGTGTATGTTATAGTGCCTTTAGAATAATTTGTCTGCTACTTGTATAACATTTTATTAGAAAATAAATTTTGTAGAAGCCTATCGAACTAATTTATTATACATATTTTAAAAATGTCTTATTGCAAATAAATTTTTTAAATATCTCTTAAGAATATTTTTTGTGCACCTGAATTCGGAAAAAAGCAATGCTAACCAAATAGTGTTAAGAAAAATATACATATGTTGTAATGTAGATACAGGAAAATAATAAGTAAGAGTCATCAGGAGCAGTTGATAGGCAGAACACGATGAAGACAGTCTCAGTGGGCAATCACACAGCTAAACATAATCGCCTTATCCATACTGTCATTTCTCTACTTTGTTAGATGTTGCGGCGCTTCTTAATTAGTTAGATGTTATTCCAGTATATTTTGCCCAATATAATTTTCAATAGCTTTAACTAGCTGGTAAGAAATTTGGTTGCATTTTTATAAACATAATTAACTTAGACAATAGGTTTTTCCTAGTAACTATACCACGACCCTAAGGTCACAGGTGAAATTTGGGTCTTCAAATGAACATTGTTATGAAAGTAACTAACTTTTAATTGGTTCAGTCTATTTACTAAAAATCAAGATTATACACCGAAGGAGCAGTCAAATTAATTGGCTACCTTAAATTCTAAGACAAAAAATTAAGCACTTAACTGAGTGAGATTTGATGAAAGAGCAATCGTCAGATCTCTCCTGGGTCAACTATATTCTAGTCTTAAGCTTCTTCTCAATTTCACAATATCGGTGACTAACTCTAACACTTACACTGTTAGAGTTTAAATAGCACTCAAATTAGCATATATATAAAATCAAGTTTTCTATAAGGAAGGCAGTTTTAAATTCAAACAATAATGAAAGAATTATTTTTCTCCAAGAAAATTAGTAGAAGGGCATGAATAGTACCAGTCACAACTATTTACACAAAAATCAAATTTATTTAAGTTTCATATCGGAGCAAGTTATTGGCTGATGCATGTTGAATGAACCCCCATCTTCCTCTAATGGACGTCTACTATTTGCGACTTTTGTTTATTTCGCTGCATGTTTAATTTTTTTCAGCGGATGAGGGTCTTAAGGCCCTATTTTACACAAGTTTGGTAAAACTTCAGGGTCACTCTCCAATACAAGTCATTGCTAATAAAATGATTAATGAATTACTTAAGAAAGCGTATTTCAAAGTAGCAGTTGTGAATAATATTGTTAATGCATTAGAACAAAGATGTCAAACTCAAAGGCTAACTTGGGCCAAATAAAAAGGTTTAACTTTAGGTTTGTAAAATTCCAGCACATTCTCTTCAATGAATTTTATCTTCAAATTTGAGTCACACTGAATCTCGATCGCCTCCAATTGTATATGGCTGGGTACCAAGTTTATATTCATTGAGAAAATCAAAGAAAACAAAATGGATTTTGCTTCCAAAGACTTAAAATGTGCAAATATTGTTTCAAATTCAGTTAAAAGATTTGAAATTATTTTCTGCATATTTTTGATACGATGCAGTATCAAGTAAACGTGATGTGTTCATGTTGCACGTCAGAAAGTGCGTTTAATCTTCACTTTCCAGTTGCTTTGTTCAGAGATAATATATTATTGTGACCCGATATATTGGCCGTCCCGCAAAAATGTTCGTTGTAGGACACATGCGACTCGAGAGTTTGACACCCCTGCATTAGAAGAATGTGAATTGTGTCTTCTTAATACTTAGCTAGAATAATTTGGCAACAGTGAAAATTACGTATCATGTTCTTTTTATGGAGAACTTGAAATTAAACTGCATTGAACTGCGTGTATTGTCCGTGACGAACTTCCATCAAAAAGACTGGGTAGAGTATCAAGTGGTGACACAAGAAATATTCAGATTTTGAAAAAGGAAAATTTGTGTGTGATTTCTGTTGATGAAAGCATTGATTTTGCGTATTATATAACTAGTTTACACTAAGGAATATAAAATGCTTAGAGCAATAAAACTTTTATCACAAACTATTCAAGAGAAAAGGCATACTTGATTGATTTGATTTATTTCGTACTCTTAAGCAACACAAGAGCTCTTGGCGAAATCCTCAAAGGAACCGAGCTCACCTGAAAAAAGTTTAGCATTATTGCAATTAGTGACGGACCTTATAATTTTGAAGTACGGTCAAATGACGAGGACAACACTTGAGCTGCTACCCTTTTCAAATTTCCACACCCCACCAATTAGAGTTTTGACAAATTTAACGTGCATCAACCCCTGTATATGGCGAATGAAAAATACATGAAACGATAAGTTATTAGTGCAATACCTTATACTTTTTTCCTAGCAATTAAAGTATATTCAATTTTATCATAACTATCATCCCGTCATGGTATCACCACACTTACATCACTTTTTTTAAAAGGGGGGGGGGACAAATATGTGTTACTAATTATATATAGATTTCTTCCAAATAGGTGTGCTCTAATAAAAAAATCTCAATAATTTATCTCACAAAATTAATTAATTAAAAACAGTTTACTTTTAACAATCTCAACTTTAGCCGGTGATATCTACACGATTTTTTAAAAAAAAATATTACTTTTACACAGAATGGATTATAGTCTATGCTTCGTATTTATTAGTTTGCAAACAAAAATTTCTACTTATCTATACATTGTTGATATTGTTTACATAATTAAAAAAAATCAATGTTTTACTTCGAGTCAAAGTAATTGTTAAAAAAAATTTTAAGATAATGGAATACATGTTTAAAATAAATTTTAAAAAAAAAACAGTTACGGGTACATCAGTACACAGTAAATATTTCTGCAAACCTTTATTAAAAACATTCTTTCTTACAGAAAAGCGAAATCCGAACGAAAAAGAAAATGCTTCAAAATAATTTGAAACTTAATTTTGAATCGAAAAGAAGTTTTCTTAAGCCTCATAGAAATATTTACTAAGAAAATCGATGCATCAAATATTTCATTTCTAAAGAAGAGTTTGAATTTTAAAAAAAGAAGAGATTTTTAAAGTGATAAATGAAATTAAATTTGTATCATCTTGAACGAGAAACTCTGATTAATTTCTTCATATATATTCAAATCAAAGTTTCCAAACCAGTGAAAAAATGTTTAAACGGTATAATCTCTAAGGAATTTTTTTCAACTTTCAAAGATAAAAGTTAGAATAGTTAAAAGAAGTCAAAAGACAATTGTATAATTCCATTCGAATATAAACGGAATTCGTGAAAATAGTGCATCGAAAAGAACTATTTTTATTTTTCATTCAGCTCCATTTGATAATATATTTTTAAGAGTGTTTTGCCTTGATTTATCATAATTTATTAAGACATTTAACATCCATAATAAGACGAAGTATAAATGTTATTGAAAATATTTTAAATTCACATACAGATTAACAACAAAGCTATTCTCTTTGGTAAATTAAATGTGCGTCATATTTTTATTTTCACCCAAAACAAATGAAGTTTACTATTTGATACCTTAGTAAATATATATGCATTATTTCGTATTGATCCAGCCATTTTTCTATCCTGATTTGGATTATTTTAAACAAAATAAAATGGAGTGCTAATTTCAGCTGGTGATGAATCATTCAAAGATAAAATGATGAAAGAACAGTTATAACTGTCTAAGAGATTTTATTTGGGAATCTAAAGCATTATATTTACTCTTGAAAATAAAGTTAAATCAATAAAAAAATAATAATTAAAGGACTTCTTAAAAATTATGTCAAAATGTACATGTGCGTTTAGTAACAAGTTTAGAGTTTCAGCTAAAAACAAATTATAGTAGCGTTTCTCAAACTCACTAGGGTGGGTGGTGCGAGCTTATCGAAAAATTGAAAATAAAATATTATGTAAAAAAATTATTATTTTAAAGGAAGTATAACCAATTATACATTCTGAAATAACAAGAAATTAAATACACATCTACGCTAATATAATATATAATACTTATAAATGTATCAGTAATGCACTATTAATTTATCAATACTAATACCATATACTTATCCTATTAACTACTATACCAACATGGACTTATCCAATTACTTAAAAATAATTTTCTTAAAATATATATTACATAAAAATTACATATATAAATATTTTCTTCTCTTGATAATTAGTACGGTTTATAATTAAGGTCGTATTGTAGTTCTAGAACATCAAAGTACATTGTTATTGCATTCAAATGCATTGTTATTGTATGGGAGTTGGCGCGATAAAAATTATGATGAAAAATTGAGTCGCAAATATCTAAAGTATGAATGGCACTTATTTATGGTACATATTTTCACTGCAATTACCTAGAACTTCTTTTAAATTGTTGAAATTGGGAATAACTAGAAGGAATCAAAGTTTTTTAAAATAAAATTACTTTTAATTTAGGTAACTCGTGAATAACCCGAAGACTATTAATACCTTGTATTTAAGAACCCTGGCCCAGTTAAGAAGAAGACACGGCAGCTTTATACCTCTCACCCTATTATGTCACGTGAGGACTTTGAGGTCCAATTAAATTTAATGTGAAACAATTTTGATGATGATTAGGATTCAGAGTTACACTGATCTTCCAAATATTTTGAAAATTCTAAGAAAAATACTGTCAACTAGCCCTGAATCCATGGAATGAAACATAGAAAACGTAAAATTTGTTTTAAGAAATACTGAATTGCTCAGCGACAAGGAGAACTGCAAAAAGAACTTGCTTTATTTTTAAAAGGTTTTGTTTCTTAGAATTATTTAGTAACCTTAGCTTATGCAAATACTAACAGCATTAGTCTTCGAACAAAATTTACTGTATATAAGGTGCTTGTGTTGTTAATTTTAAAATGCAACTCAAATCGCATATACACTTCAATTACAGAAGTTTATAAAAGAATTATTTTAAATATCAATGTTTTCTAGAAATAGATATTTTAGTGGATGTTTTAGTGGTTCACACTAATACAAATATATCTTTAAAGTTTCATCAAAAACTGGAGGAAAAAAACTTTTAGTAGATTGTATAAACGTGTAAATACATACGTTTTTATACAGAAAATAAACTAAAAAATATAGTAAAAACGGGAATAGATCCAAAATGCCAAATCACTTTCACAGACTCATAACATCTACTGATATATTTGTATCAAAGACAATTATTTATATAAGTATTCAACTTATTTTCAAAACCATTTTAAAAAGTTACTGATGAGCAAATGAATTTTAAATAAATGTGACCTTTATTACATATTTGTTTTAATTTTACTTGTAAACATATTCAAATGTAATTTTTCATAATAAAAACATGTTTAATTCAACATTATTGTACATTGAAAAATATAAATAATTCTTATTCCAGTTGCATTTCGGTTTGTTTGGTCAAAAGGGAGTTTTTTTTGGGGAAGGGGGGGAGAAGACTTACCCACATACAAAGTGAAAAGTTGGCTGTTTCTTTCTTCCCCAGATCCATCAGATGGAAATACAGTTTCCCCTTGAGAATAACCTGGACCTTGGTCCCTGGTCGTGGAGGTTGTTTAAAGGAAGAAAAAAAATTCCACACACCCCATGCTTGCCTTCATTTATTCCTACTTTAGAGTGTTTACTTCTAAAATCCCATGGGGTCTACTGGAAACAGTTTTCCAGTCTTTTTCTAAGTTAAAGCGAAGAGAAAGAAAGTTTAAAAATTGCTTTTTCTCGAAGCGTCTTCTGACGAGGAGGGAGTGGGAAAAAATACCGGAAAAGAAATGGAAAAATGATATATTCTTGTGTATCCAAGTTTGAAAGACGGAAAACGAAGAGCAAGGAAGAAATGGGGACTAAGAGCTTAAGTACTTGCTTATTTAAGGCTTCCTTGTGATAGAAAAAACAAGTCCACATCGAAGATGGACGAAGGGAATCCGGGTGTTCTGTGGCCTCTCTCTCTCTCTCTCTATATATATATATATATATATATGTATAAAAATCTGAATGGTATTGGTAAAATATGTCGTGTGTGATGAAAAATTCATTTTTCTGCTTTTTTTTGTTTTAAATCAAACGGGAAAACGAGGGGAAAAAAGAATGTATGGATTTATTTTATGGAATAGATTGCTTGAAAATTAGTTTTTTTTTCAATGCTCACCTGTTACAAATTTTTGAAATTCTGAAATTTATTATAGCAGATTGAGTTTTGTAAGGGAAAATTTTGGATCAGTTTAACTGTGTATACTCGATAAAAACAAATCGGAACTAAATTATTGTCCTTTAATTTAAATCAATTACAATTAATCGATACCCATTAATTAGGAAAGACAGCATTTTCAATAAACACATAATTCAAGTTTATATTAAATTACATATTCGGCGTTTGTCAGTGGAACAAGAAATTAAATCAAAATTTGAATTTCAAAATAACAAAATTTTAATTTGAAAAATTAAGCTAAAAAAGTTATTACATGCTTTTTAACTGTTGCGTTTAAAATTAAAAATGAACTAAACATTTAAAAAAAATAGTAATCCTAATATATTGTACTATAATATGTAGTAATAAATAATAAAATTTGATGATTTGATTTTTAGGGTTTATACACAATTTGGGAAAAATGAAAATCCCTCTTTCTTCAATATTAGTTGGAAGAAATCTTTAGAAATTAATTGTTAAAAACTTTTATATCAGTTAATAATAAATATATCATTTATGCGTCATTTACTGATTTACTTCAATAAAAAATTGAACACCCATAGGAAAGAAAATGTTACCTAATATCTTAGACACTATATATTGTAACATAGTCTGTATACACGAATATATGGGTTTTTTGTGCATTAACAACGATTTCATTATCGTTTATTCGACATGTTAAATAACTATATTTTAATGTAATTTTATTTATTTTGCTGCAAAATAAAACTACAAAGAAAAAAGTGAGACTTATTTCTTATTATTTTAATCTTTAAAGAATAACATTTCTCAGTACAAAGAAAAATAACTATATAAAAGCAATTTTAGAGTTAGTTTATGCACGTGTAAAAATACATTTTTAAAAGTAAAGCTACCAAAAGTCCTCAAACCCTTTATATATAAACATAGCTTTGATTGTAAAGATTGACCCACCTCCGACTACATTATTATGGGTCAGTTAAAATGAAATACAGCATTTGCATTTTCCAATTTAAAATAGTTCATTCATTTTAAGGAATATTTACTCAAAGTATTATTTATTGTTTCAATTTTACAGTGGTTATTTTAGAACTGCAACGTACAAAAAGTATTTAAAACTAATTTTTAATTTTTTAAATTAGATTTTTTACCATAAAATTACAGAATTAAACCTTGATTAAAATTGTATCATACCAAATTTACTCTTAAAATTCTAATTTAAAAAAAAAAACAAAGAAATTGAGTTAATCAATGAATTTTGATAGATCATGTTTTTATAAGGAAAAAGATAAAATGGGCAGATGTATTTTCAAGAATAGGATACCATGCATTAATATATTTGGGTTGTATTCTTCACAATACTGTTTCAATGTAATGTTAAAAATAAAAAAAAATCCTTCATAATTTAAAAATCCAATTCTACTTTGAATGCATTTAGTAAATTTGAAACCCATAAAACTCCAAACAATAGATTAATACATTTTCCCTGAAGGAACAAACATTATTACTTTTACTGAGAAAAATATGTTTTGAATGTAAAAAAAAATCAAGGAAAATAAAAATAATAAAGTTTATTTTTTTTATTTTTAATCGTAACTAATCAATAACAATTTACTAAGAAACTAAAACTTTTCAAAAAGGAATAATTTATATCCAACTCAGCAAGCTTACTAATTTTACGTAAAGTAAAGCAACATTATAAATTAGTTTTGCAAATCTCCCACGAATAAAAAAATCCAATCATTTATGAACTAACCCGATTTATTTATATATATATACCTCAACATAATCCACACTCTGTTCTAAAAAGTACTTATATATAAAGCAGGGAAGGAAATGATTTCAACCCAGTTTACTCGCTGGCACACTCTTTCAAAGGGCGTGCAATTCGTTTCGTTTAGAAAAGAATATAACAATAAAAGCTGCAACATAAAGATTTTCAGGAAGCATAAACGAAAAAGCAAAGTAATCCAATGCATCTAACAACTGAAATTTCAGTAATTTACTGCTAGGCAATTTATTGTTCTTCTTAATATACGGAGCCGCTTTCTTGGATTCAATGATTAATAGCTTCTCTCAGTCTTTTAAGCAAGAGACCACAGCAACTTCTCTTTTTTTATGAGCCCCCCCCCCCCCTCTGAACGGAATTTTCTTCCTGGCACGACATCGATTGGTTAAAAGTGTCGACCTATCACGAATCTAGATTTTCCAGCAATTGATCTGAGTGAAAGTGGTTCACAGCCTCAACAAGCACACGGATTTGCCACTTACAAATAAAGTTGCTCTCCATTCTTCTGCATCCCATAATGACTGAAGAAAATGAAAAAGGCTTGTTGCGGAGTTAAAATGTAGTTAATGTTTTGAGATTTTTATTATTTACAAAAACAAGCGAATTTCCAAGTGAAGACATACATCAAATTTAATTTTTTAAACAAATAGAAGGCTAAAGAATTTATATACTTAAGGTTAATTATTTTTATTTGTGTTGGAATTAAAGCGCGATTACATCCCTAATTTTCTTTTCTTTAAGGCTGTTTTTGTCATATGTACGAGAGCGTAAACTTAATGCGGAGCCCATTTTCGGACAGAAAAAATGACTAATTTTTTAAAAAATTGTGACATTGTAACACATGCATTTGTTTATATTATAGTGTTTTTAAAATTTCAAAATATTTCATAAATAATTAGTTTTTATTTTCTTTTAAAATGTAAAGGGATAGTTCATTTAACATTACGGTAAAGGAGAAAAATACAAACACATTTTATAAAAGAAAAAAATATGTCAACCAGAATAAAAATGAGTAATACGGTAAAATCAGTGATTCTGTACTGGATAATGAAGCCAGAATATAATATTAATGTTCGAGTACTTTTATATCTGAAAAAATATTCCAAATTTCGGTCCTATTCTTTAACATTAGCCGAAGACAGCCTTAAAGCTATTATATGGTAATGGTTGGTAAAATACGAGTGTTATGGTTTATAATTATTTAGCTAAAATTATTATGGTTCGGTTTGCTTTTTTTTTGTTTATAATATTGGTTATAGTTTAATACTATTACATTTTCAGTTTTTTTTCTCAACCATAAAACAATTAAAAATAAAATTTATCTTTATACTACAGCTTCTTTCTCCATATGGCCTATACTATCCGGAACCAATTCCATTAAAAATAGTCTAGGTAACTGGTGAATATAGTAAAGGCTTCTTGATTATGCTACGCACATTTTTCTTATAATTCAAATTAAGATTTTTCCCACAAATATAATTTTAGCACTTATAAACAATATTTATTTTAAAAAATTAATACATTATATTTTATACAAAAATAAGTGAAATAATATTCTTAACTTTTTTTTTTGCACTCATTTATGTACCGTATTCAAAAATTATTTTAAAGAACTTTAAAAAAAATAAACATTATATTTTATTTGTTGTGTATTTCTTTTTGTACATTTTAGAAGGGTCTTCAAATAAGAAAGTCTTCTCTAAGGCAAAAATAAAGTAAATACTAAATTTTGGAACGAAAATTTAATTAAATTTTAAATTACACACACCAAAAAGTTGAAAATCCTTATCCTGCTCAGAATTGATAGACGGAAGGCAACAGAAAAATTATAAAAAAAACCTATACATTTAATGCATCACATAATTTAAGCACTTAAAATAACTGCCCAGTTTTATTATACATTTAGTTTAAAGAACTACATTTATATTATAAGAATACATTTTCAGAAAAAAAATACAGTAATACCCCGAACTTACACGATAGAGGTCGGACTGAGTGATAACCGCGTATTTCGAATTCGCGTAAGTCGGAGTATAATTTTTCATGTAAATACATAAAAGTAATTATCTTTATTCGGGTAAAAGATGAAAAAAGTAATGATTTAGAAAAAAAATGTTGAATAAAATCTGATAACACGAATACAAAATATCAATCCAAAGTTATTTTGTAGTAGGAGGTTTCAAAAAAACTAACAAGTAGTATGGTGACTCAGAAACTTTTTTTCTCCCCCTAAATTTCCTCGTAGTATGGTAATAAGTTTTTTCATTCCTTGTTTTGTTGAAAAAATAATCTCTTCGTTGGGGTCTATATTTTCTAAAATTTTTAACCCCTTTTCAGTTTAACTGCTGACTTCTGTCAAATTTCTAACAATCATTCGACGTTCTGATTGAAGACTTGTTCTTCAATGTCTTGCTCATGCATTTCTATCAGCTCATCGTTAGCTCCTGATTGTGCGATTCCAGCAATTCTTGAGCATCATCACCATCCACTTCTATATTTATTCGCCTAACAAATTGACAAATTATTTTATGAAATTACCAATTTCTTCAGAATCTAGCACAAACTTATCCAGAGTTTCAGTGATGGAAAAAGAAAAAAAAAAAAGGAATCGGCGAGATATGAAAATTGCGTAACTCCGAATTCGCGTAAGTCTGGGTCACGTAAGTCGAGGTATTGCTGTGTGCTAAAGATGTCAAACTCCAAGGCTAACTTGAGCCAAACAAACAAGGTTTAACTTTAGATGGACCGTAAAAAAATGAATAATCATATAAACGAAGGTTTCTTTCTAATATATTATCTTATGTTTATTTCCTTATGTATCTACCTTCACATTTCATTTTTAAAACTGCGTAATTTTAAAATTATCATCTTGCTTCTAGACTAAATATGTGCAAATTAAAGAACGCAATAAATACATATATAGGTTTTACAATTTAAGAATTTTGCAACTCTGGGCGAATGTTCAATCCTTTCGAATAAATACATAAATAAAAATAAAATTACTTTAGTTTAATATTGTAAAAAGTATAAGAATTACATTTTCTGAAGTGGTTTATTTCTTATAATAATTTATTGCTATTTGTATGTTATTTAAAAGAATTACTTACGGTCATTATTAATATTATGTTCTTCATTCTTAACTACCCGGATTACTTTAGCTTTAACATTATTAATTAGAAAGACTTCTTACATTAGCGAAATTTCTTAGTTACTGCTATAAAATTAGAACCATTTTTACTGAAGCTAATTATACTCAACAACCCTAAGTAGTTTTAAATTATATGTATTATTTACGATATATGAAGATTTCATTTTTTCTCTTGCACGCCCACACTAAATTAGTACGATGCGTGATAATTGATAAATGTGTAACAATAGAGATAATTTATCGATAGTAAATACTGCTTTGTACACAATTCGCCAATGAAAAAAAAAAATTAAAAACAACATAAAAATGACAGATTTAAGTACATTCGTAGCGTGTTAATACTCTGAATGCTATTTATCAGTTTGACATGATTTTTCAATATATATAAATAGCATTCATGTATGTTTAAACATAGAAATTCGTATTTGCTCAAATGTTTAAGGGTTCATTTTATTGTCTGAATTTAAGCAGAAATTTGAATAATGAAAATTAATTTTCTAAAGAAACATTGTAAAAGAAAAGTTGAATATATGTGTGTTAGTTATGCCATATGTTTTAATTTTGCTATTAAAATATTACAGCAGAGTCGCCCATCCGGTATAGTGGTTAGCGACGCTGGCTGCTGTGCCGTAGGGCCTGGGTTCGAATCCCGGAGAAGACATGGATGTTTGTAAATGTATAGTGCCTTCGCGGCAGGGGGTACTCTAAATAGCAGTCGAGCCGCAAGTCCTCTCGTGTAGTTGGTGGAAGGGGAAGAGAGAAGGGAAACCCCAGGGTGTTCTCCCTCAAAATTGGGGTGGAACCGAGCCAAATCGTACTGTCACCTGTATGGTGCTCAAAGCTACGGCTAACGACAGGCGTACAATATAGCCCGATGCAATGATGAATTTCGTGAGCCTCGATCTGACTACGTCAGACAGGTGGTATTAGCAACAACAATAAAATATTACAGCATTATAATTAAAATTGTAATGCGTTAGATAAATTATATTGTGCAAAGTGTAATTCCAGTTTAATTTCAGACAGTAAAATGAGACCTTTAAAATATAAATAAATGCAAATTTCTATGCTGAAATACACACACAAGAGAAAATATTAAAAATAATCAAAATGCATGTTAATTTGATAAATATTCAAAGAATTAAAAAGTTATGTATGCATTTTTATGTATTATGGTTTTAGAGTTATTCTAATAATTTTGAATTTCATTTAAACCAGTAAGTATATTTCCTGGGGGATTCTTCTATTATTTAAAAATGTAATTGTTATTGCAGTTGGGAATCCTTATACTCTTCACATATTTAATTTAATTTAATTATTAAAAATTCCTTCAAATTTAAATAAGTATTCATTATGATTGTAGGTTTGACATAAGATTTGATAAACACATATTTTTTAATGGCGTTATTTACTGAAAATTAAAAAAAATTGAACTCAAGGTAAAATGGTTCAAACCACTTTGAAGAAACAATTTTAATTTTATCTAATAGAGCATCCCTAAGAAGATTAAAATAAATTAAATAAAAAGGTCTCAAAATGATGACTCCCAGATGTAATAAAGTTAAAAGATCAAAGCATTGACTCAAGTGTAAACCTCTTCATTTGATTATTGGTAAATCCGTCTTTTAGAGAGCTAATGCACGTTAAATCGGTGTCAAGGCTCAAAGTCATCTTGTTGGCGTGGTGTGGAAGTTTGGAGAGGGGTGCCAAATCAGATGTCATTCTCTTCACTTGACCTTGATTTAAAATTATGAGGCACGTTGCCTATAACCTTCGTGTTCCTTTAAAATGGGACGTAAATGAAAATCCAACCAAATTAATTCTGATTATAGCTCAAAATCAAGGTATCACTTCTTAAAAATTGTTGAACAAATAAAGTGTGATGATAACTAAACAAAAATAAGCGATCTCAAAACATCAGACTTAAGAAACAGATTACTAAAGATTATATATATGTAAAAAGACGATACACTCTAGAACCCATAAATTCTATAATAAGAAAAATGCATCATTATTAAAGATTACATTCAAACAAAATGAAGATGAAGTTTAACTTAATAATGCCTCATATCATTAAATCAAATAAATCATTATAGATATAATTTATTAATGGTGTAATTCATCATCGGCATAATTTATTAATGCCGCTTATCATTAAAAAAAAAAATGACAGATGTGAAATTATTGAGTGAGAGGATATTAACGTCGCACTGTTCAGCTACTCGAGGACTTTAAAATTAAATTACAATAGCAGGAAAAACTAAATCTTTAAAAAACGCAATTTAAGATAGGGTTGGTACCTGAGGTATAGCACCCTATTTTACGATTTTGAAATAACGTATTTAATTGCGCCATGCAAAATATTTCAAATACAAGTTTTAGCCACCAAAATTGTGCGTTATTTATCTTTTTAAAAAATTACACAGATTGAATAAAATATTAAAAATAAGTATTTCATCAAAAAATATACTTTTAAAATTAGGTCTATTATTGGTGAAAGCAGATGTTAAATGTGTGTGTAATCAAAAAACTTTAAAATAGTAACTAATAATTTATTGGTAGCCAAAGCAATACTTTTGGGTGGACAATAAATCTCTGCTATATAAAGCGCAAGTTGAAACATTTTTTATCCAATACGAAAAGAAACACTTCCTAAAGGGAACTAAAACATGTTTCTATTATCTCTTTTAGTTCTCCTTTTCCATTTCTTCCCATCAAGGTCAAGCACGTGATTCGACATTTTCTTCCAATTCCCGCGTTCCACCTTATCTCGTGCCTCAGCTCGGGCACATGCTCTCTCTTTAGCTGGCATGAATTATAGATTCGTCCAGAACATCATTCTAACTGAGGAGGGGG
The DNA here is from genome assembly GCA_019973975.1 of Trichonephila clavata. Taxonomy (NCBI): domain Eukaryota; kingdom Metazoa; phylum Arthropoda; class Arachnida; order Araneae; family Nephilidae; genus Trichonephila; species Trichonephila clavata. The sequence goes on along the minus strand of BMAO01029568.1, from coordinate 14,198 downwards.
TAGGCTTGTCCTGGAGAAACGTATTATCGCTGGGCTCGGCAAGCGACAGTAATTTCTTCACGGATTATTACTTTTTATACGTCCTTAAACACAGCCGTCGAAATTGTGTTGGACACGCCGACCGGAAATTTTATTACGTTTTCTGGCGAGATAGGAGACAGAAAGAGCTTCATGCTCAAATGTTACGATTCGCTTATCGTTCCACTGTCATATTTTCATCAGTTGAATCAAAATGTCTGTTTCGTTCAATCATCGCGAGTTGACCAAATTAACAGCCAACTTTAAGCATAATAACGTGGGAAGAAAAATGAAACGTATGTTGTTTATACGTGAATAAGTAAATTAGTTTTACATCATTGATATTCATGTAATTCAAAGTATGTATATTTTTTTAGCCAACGTATATTAGTAATATTAGCTAATGTTTGTTAGTAATACAGCTAAAGTATGTTAGTAATTCTAGTTATCATATATTTCCTGTATCAGTATAACCAGTATATTTGCTAAAGCATATTTTTATTACTAGTCATCTGGATCAGTGTATCCAGTCTATTAGATAAAGCATATTAGTAGTATTTGTTACCGTAAATTTTCTATATCAGCTAACGTATGTATATTAGTAACATTAGCTACCTTATATTTCAGTGTGTAAGCTTATATATATTAGTAATTAAGCTTCTGTGTATTTCCGTGTTTAAATTAGTGTATATTAATATTCCGTATGTTTGTATTATTCCGTGCATTAATAATAGCTAATGTATTAATAATAGTTAGCCGTGTATAAGTTAATGTATTTTACTAATATTAACTAATGTATGTTACTATAAAAGTGGTTAATGTATATTAGTAATATTAGCTAACGCTTTTAATAATATTAGCCAATCCATAATTCCATATATAAGCAAAAGTTATTAGTAATATTACCTAACATTATTAGTAATATTAGCCAACGTATATTCCCATGTATAAGCTAAAGTTATTAGTAATATTAGCTAACGCAGCGTTTCTCAATCTGTGGGGTGCACCCCCTTAGGGGGAGGTGATAACCTACGTGGAAGACGCAAGCATATCGAAAATAAATTATTCAAAATAATTATCAATATACTGAAAGGCAGTAAAACCATATACATTCTGACATAATAAAAATTGAAATACATATTCCCATTGATGTAAGATACTTATAAATGTATCAGAACGACAAAAAGTATTTGATAATTAATTCATCAATACTAAATTAAAAACAAGTCTAGTAACTACTAGTGATTTCCATGGGCTGTCATATACAAAATATAATACTTATCTTGATAATTTGTGCAGTTTATAATTAAGGTCACATTGTAGCTTTAGCTTTGAAGTACATTTATACATACTTGCATTCAATAAATAGTTATTGCATGAGGGGGAGGACACGATGAAAATTATGACTGAAAATTGGGTAGCAAGTACTGAAAAATTGAGAAGCACTGAGCTAATGTATGTTAATAATATTAGCTAACGTATATTTCAAAGTAATAGTAAAGGCATCAATATCATGTGTGCTAAGCGTATGCACAAGCTTCACTCTCTTGGGTTGGGATAAGCCACCCGCGTTTCACTGTAAAATACGGGAAGCTTCTCTAAAAACATTATAGAACCAGGAAAAATTATAGATCACTTAGCCGCAAGCGTTATCAGGATGCACCACAAGGAGGTAGATCTACATTGCCCATTTGATTCTTGCAATGTTTATAATAACAGAAAATAAACCCTTGAAGAATTTTTCCCCTACTACTATGGGAAAAAGTAACTACTCGACGGCCTCTCCTTTTGAAAAAACTCCATTTGGATTCAGGGAGGCGTTTGAAGACCCAACGTGGTTTTGTGCAGGGTGTACTGGAACTAAAGAGCACCTTGGTTTAGATTTCATCCCCGAACCTCTGGTGTCATCTTTGGACCCAACTGTTGATAAAGGTTTTCGAATCCGCACTAAACTTACCTAAGCGGTTTGCAAAAAAGAGCAAAATACCTCAGTTTTAAGGTCACTTGCCCTGTAAACAATAGACACCATGTATCCTGAGCCTGACTGGGTGCATATCTATACTGATTGAAGCCTTTTGAGGGATTCTAAAAGTGCAGGAGCAGTGGCGTATTGTCATCTCTTCTCCTTTTATTTAACAACTGGAAATTTCCTAACCCCTTTTGATGGTTAAGGTTGCTGCCCTTCAAATAGCCCTTGAGCAGTTACATTATCATCTGAATAGCTTTACTAGGGCTGGTGTCTTCTGCGATTCGAAAGCGGCTATTTTTGCAGTGAACTTGAATTCCACTCCTGCCTCCTCTAACATTCTTGAATGTAAAAAACTGCTGAAGAATCCGTCTGACTAATCTAGGCAAATTGTTTTGCAGTGGATCCCTGACACTGTGGTGTAACTGGTAATGACTTTGTGGACCAACTAGAAATATGAGAGCTTCCATTCAACATACAACAAGGAAAGCTGTCCCTTTTAACAGTGCTAAGTGTATTATTAAGAAAAAGAAGAAGGATCCCTGTTAAATACACAGAGAGAAATTTCAATAAGATCTGGTGGGATAATCTTAAAAATCTTCTCATGTAGCCAAGACGCAAAGCAGTTGACGAGTTTCGTCTGGCTACTGGACACTACTGTCTCTTCAAGCATCTTCATCGTATTCATATTGCACATGCCTCTTTCTGCAAGCTCTGTGATATTTGGGAGGACATGGAAACTGACCACATTCTCCGCTGCCCAGCACTAAAGGGCTCCTCTTTGACCAATCTTTATTGGCAAGCTAGGGATCTATTGGGTTCATAGACTTTTCTCGCCACTTTCTTTTTCTCCTACTTTGTTTGTTTTTGTTCCTATCCCCTTGTGGTGTATTGATCTTTTATAAACCTGGCCATTAGAAATAAAATAAAATAATTCAAAGTTTAAGCAAACGTACATTTTAGTGTGTAAGATAGCGTATATTAGTAATACAAGCAAACGTAAGTTTTCGTGTGTAAGTTAACATTTATTAGTAATATTAGCTAACATATCTTAGTGTAACATTTATAAAATGAAAGTAAGGGATTCTGCATATATACGAATTTGCTAATCTCGAAAAAAACAAAAAAAACACAATTCAAAATAACGTGTTTTTTTTTTTTTTTTTTTTTTTTTTGTATTTTTTACATTTTTTGTTAACTATGAGCAAGTGATCTTAATTTTTTAACTTTGGGGTATTGAATAGAATTTTGATTATTAAAGAAGAAAACAGTCGCATAGATTCTTCAAAATGCAAGCTCCCGAATAGTTTATAAAATTTCCAATCACTGATGGATTCCACTGAAAATTTCCACACCTGAATGTATATGCAGTGGGTTTTGCCTCCAATGCATAAAGCATACATCGATGTATATTACATCCCATACACAAAAATATTTTTTATTCCCGCTCATTTCCCCCCCCCCCAAAAAAATGGTACAGAAAGAATGAATGGTACGGATATGGTACAAGGAAATGAAAAGAAAAAAATATGTAACTAGAGTTTAAATAAAAAAAAACTAGCACATTGTATCATTTATTAAGCAAAAAAAAATTCTCATAATATGTAAATAAGTATTATTTTTCGCTTGCAGAATTTAAAAGTTATACGTATTTTCCAAATTTAGCTTAACAACGTCTAAAGTAACAACTATTGTAGCTCTTACAAAATAATTTTGATACTCAAAATAAATTCAAATACCTTGATATCTGTTTTACTATGATAAAGTTCGTTATAATGATGATAAAACCCTATTACTTGAATCTTATGGAAATTATTAAAAACTTTTAGGAAAAAGTTGAAATGTACATATAAGGAACATAATAGTTAATCGGTGAATTCACTGACAAAAATTAAAATAAATACTAAAAGTTAACAAAAATTACAGAAATTAATGCTAACAAAAAAATCAGTAATATTAAAATTTGCTAATTATTTAATAAAATTCCATAACAAATCTTTGTTTTCACATAAATTATTTCATAACAAAAGATAAGAAAGAAAAATAAATTCCAAATTCACAATCATACATTATTAACGCTAAATATGATATCAACTTTTTGAAAGTAATGCTATTAATTCAAACGGATGGAGTTTAAAGTAATAAATTTTGATTGTCACTGATAAAAACCATTTGAGGATTGCAACTTTAACAAATGAGCTTTTATCTGTTAAAGACAAATAATATTCTATCCCAAATACAGATGCTATCAATGAAGTTAACAGCCGATTATTTTACACACTTTAAAGTGAGAAATTTTATAAAATAAAAAAGAATTTCCTCTTTTAAAAGCAATAAATATTATAAAACTCTAAAATTTAATTTTTGATTTACAATTTTTGTTAAACTTATTAAAACATTCAGTTTTTATAATTCAATATTTTATGCTGAAATTTACTATTTTATACAACTTTTTTTATGTGCAATTCTATATGTGCTCTTCAGAATTATTCCTGGAAGATTTACTGGTAATTTTAATTTAATGTTTCTAATAAAATATAGAAGTTCGGAGATTGGTATACCAACTAAGAAGTCGTCTGTGAGTCGTTTGATTGAGGTTCAAAATAACGAGGTTCACTGCCAATAGCTACAGTGTAATCTGAAATATGACGTTCTTAAGAAATAAATCAATTCCTAAATGCAAGCTTTGAAATTGTTATTTTTGATGTATATTTTCATCAATTATCAAAATGTATACTTATATAAATAAGTATGAAAGTAAAGTAAAACAATAATTTACTTTCAATAAATTAGTTTTAGTCTTAGATTCATTATATTAATACTCAAAGGTATGTGTAACTAACTACTAAATTATAATTTTTTTGAAAAAAAAACATTTGTAAATAAAAATTATTAAAATAATAGCAATTCAATGATTGAGATCTATATGAAAGCATAAATTATACATACATATAAATATATATATATACATATACATAATACATAAGTTTATTTAAATCTTGTACAATATTTTTCCACTATTTTGTATAGTTATGAGTCTTAAAATCTGGTTTCTATCTTCTGGCTTTGTTAGTTGATAGTTAAGTCTTGTTATTTTTTCAATTTATTATACTATGTATATACATAGTGTAATAAATCTTATCTTGGTTATCTTGCAATTGCAATTATTTTCAGTTTTAATCATGTTTATTCATCTCTCTGTTGTAGAGAAATTTATATTATATATATATATATATATATTACCTTTATAGATTATAATTCAGTTACTTCATAGAATAACAAGGGATTTCAAGAAACAATTAGACAAGTCAGTTAAAGTATTTCATGATTTACCTAGATATTCTATGAAATAAATTAGGATAGACTATTAAAGTAAAAATTAAATTATATCAAAGTTATTTTATAAATTATTTGATCCTAAATAGCTAAAATCTCTCGAAAAATACATTTTATCCATATTGTGGATGATTAATTGATAAATAATAAGGAAAAGCAGGTGATATAATTTATATTTTTGCATATATTGCTATAACTTAAGCAGAAAAAATTTTTAAAATAAGAATATGTTGCGCAGACACAGAGACGGTTTTTTATTTAAATATTAGCAAAAAAACAAAACAAAAAAAAAATGCTGGAAAGAAAAACTATTGCTTCATTAAAACAAAAAAAAATTAAATTTTTAAACAAAAATGTTTGAGAATATTAATTTAAATTTTATGCAATACTGTATTTTACTTTTCATTATTTATTAGATCAAGGATTGCTGCGATGACTTTGAATTGCGGTTCAAAACTGACTAAAAGCCACTAGAACCATTTCAAAGCACTTTTGAGAGCCATATTCATACTTTTACGATCAAGTAATCGTTATTCTATAGAATAGCTGGTTAAAGAGTAGAATTCCATAATTTTATGAATTTTTTAACTGACATATTTAATTATTTCATGAAATAACGGATTTCACACTGTAACGGTAATATATATGTTATTTTTTAACTTTCTAAAGTCACTCAAAAAAAATTACTGTACCTGTGTGAGAAATAAATGATTTATTCTTTATGTTATACCCTTTACCACACAAGTTGATTTACAACTCCCGTTTCCCAGTCATTGAAAACAATTTTTCAACAGAACCATTTGTGCTTAAGAATATATCCCATCCTTAGGAAAACCATTCTTGCAGAAACTCCACAAACAATATTTCCTCCATGTTGCGTGAAAAAAAAAAGACACGAAACTGATTTTCTGAATATTCTGATCCCTTTTTGGGGGACAAAAATAGCTTAAAACTGTATATATATATATTGGTACTTTGATAAAGACAAATCATATAATATTTTTATTTTAAAATAAATATAAGCTTATTTACCTATTGCATATGAAAAATTTACATTTCTAAAGATTGTGTTTGACTAGATTTCAAACAATTTTACTTGCAGCCGTAAATTCATAATTTAAAAGAAGCTACAGATAAATCGTTAGTTTTCAGTAAAGATAAATTTTTTAAATAATTAAGGATGGATGAAAATATATTTAAATAAATATTTTTCAGTCATGTTTATCACACAATTACTAATCATATAATTTATTTCTGTATTAGCTGGCTGAATGACGTAGTTGGTTAGGCGCTGGCTTCATACGTCCAACCCAAGTCGGTGGATTTTCACGATTCAAAAATGCGGCATGTTAAAGATCCCTAGAGCACCTGTTTGAATTCAGAGCTTACGGAAAGGAAGGAAACTGAGCGTCAAAATTGCATTGTGGTAATTAGTATTCACCTATATGATGCCACACTAAAAAGAAATGTCAGCAGCTGGGAATGTACAGCTTTACGATGTTAATTACCAACCCGAAGCCTTATTTGAAAAGAAAAATAAATTCTGTATTTTCATTGTATTACTTATTAGCCTATTTTTTGTCTCCATACTGATCAAAATGTTAATGATTAATGTTACTCATTAATTATAATTAAGCAACATAATAAAATCTTCTAAATTGAAGAAAAGCATAAGAAAGATTATAATTTATGAAATTTAAAAAATATATCTCAGATTCTGTTGAAAAATTTCTAAAAACAACAAAGCAAGACTTATTTTTAAAATTCCTTCTAAATTAATCAAACTAACTATGCCTGATAATCTTTAAGAGATTACAATAATTCCACATTTCTCTAAAATAATACCATATTGCAAAATTAATTACACGTAAAAGAGTAATAGAATAAACAAAACGAGTGAACAAATACGGTTTAATAAATTAAATTGTTTTGTATCACATAGAAGGTTACAGAGTAACGTTTAATATCATTTATTTTAATCTTAAGACTTAGATGAATACGTATTCAAAATTAAAGTAATTGAGAAAAATAAGACCTAATGAAATTCTCCAAAATATATTTCTGAAAGGTTACAGCTCTATTCTTCAATTTTTCATTTGTCTCCTTTTCATATTTAGAGATTATTAAATAATGAATATTTTAAAAATGAACATCTTTAAAAATAGTTTAATTCCTCAACATGTTTTAGAACAGAATTATGAATTTAATGGTTATTAAAATAGTGTTAAAGTCAAACACTGTGTATTCAAGCCTTCTTACATTTAAAGCATTTTTTTACTCTACTAATATGAAAAAAAAGAGCGCACAGTTTTCTCCGTATAATGACCATTTCAAATATTATATGAGTAAAGTTTACACGTAATAGAAGAAAAAAACACAGGTAATGATAAAATTATCAAAGGATTATTCGTATGAAATGTAGTTACTATATAATAAACTTAAACAAACTCCGTGGCACAACAGTTCATAGAAAGCGAATGACTAATGCGCCTATCTCAGTTTTCATGATCTTAGGTACTGAGGTGCATGAGCAGATGTTTTGATCAGGTTTTCAGTCTGATGCTAAATTCCAGTGTTTAGTTCTCAAGTAAGCTTGTTACTCATTTTTCGACCAACTGAATGGATGAAAGGCTGAGTCGACCTTGCTCAGCCGGGGTTTGAACACCGAATTTGTGGCGTGGAGGCGCGAAACGCTACCAGTCGGAAGTAATACATCATTTAGGTACCGTTGATTTCCCCCTAAACGTAAGGTAAAGAATTCAAAGTCTTTTTTGATAAATATTGTTTAAATTAAAATGCTTTTCTTTCATTATCTTTAAAAACTTATAGTCGAAGTGCCGTTATAAAATTTATCATTAAAAAATAGATTTTAACACAGAATTTCAAAAAATAATTTTTTTTCTTCAACTCCAGGCCTTGATACTAATGATGATGATGTCGTGCGCATGACGGAACCAAACCAGACAGTAACATGGGCCCAGACGTTGATACTAATGAATAGTAATACAAATTATTTTCATTTTTTCAAACGTTTCACTTGATATCCGATAAAAGTCATAAATTAAATTGCTCAACAGAAATTCAATGATGATGTAACAAAAACAAATTTTGTTATTTCAAGAAAATTAAAGATTAGAACCGTTGGAGAGAGATTATCTCCGTTTCAGTTACATTTGGATGAAAATATCTGTGCGTATTATTTCCATTTCATTCAATGAATTTTTCATCTTATATATCAAAACAAATATTTACCAGTAGTTAAAATTATTTCAAAATTATATGCACATACGTGTATACAAATAAAATCACAAAAAATCTTTCTGAAGATTGACATGCATTTCGAACATGATCAAGAAGAGTTTTAGTAAGATACGGTTATATATCGACATCTGTTTGTTTTAACGATCCTTATGGCAAGTCACATTCTTAGATTGAAGAAAGACAGCATTACTAAAAATGTCTTGAATGCTAAACCAATTGGCACACGAAGAAAGAGCAGGCGAAATCTCAGATGGATTGATGGCCTAGAAAAAGATACCCCAGTTTTGAGAACTAAGAATTGGAAAACAATAGCAGGAAGAAGGCTGGCCTGGATAGGCTTCTTGAAAATGTCATGGCCCACCCTGGGCTGTCGAGCCACTGAGGAAGGAAAGAATGATCCATATTTTGGATAAGATTCTATAACTTCTAAGGCATTTGTATTTTACTCCTTACGGTACTTACATACTATCGCTGGAATGCCAAAGTTCCAGATGGATCGACAAGTTGGCAACCCCGATTTCGCATGTGTCGTACGTGATGAATTGGCAACCATGTACTCCCTTCCATGTAATGCGGCAAATACGGTCACGATAATACGTAAGTACCCTTCTTAATTTAGATAATTAATGTATGTTATAGAATTCTGTTTGTGTTCAGAACCAACTAAAAATCAATAAATTTAAGCAATCTGAAATTTCTCCTGTTTGTTCTATCATCATATAGATATTGTTAAACATTACCAAAGTTGCCTTGTATAATATTACTCAAGTAACTTTGTAGAAACATTTTCCTTGCCATTTTATGAATGTGAAGTTTATTAACTTCAAAATCAAGAAGTTTCAAAATTATTGTTATTTATTTCAATATATTACATTTGTATTGCAAAGTTTGTTTTGCAAAAATGTTTACAATAATAGGTTATTTTAGATATAATTTAAATTATAAATCACTAAATTATTATCTCTAAATTAGATCATAGAATAAAAATGTCACGTATTATCAATTATGAATATGCTTTAATTTACAACCTATCATCATGGTAATAATGTAATAATTAATTATATGTCTATGAAAATACTTCAAATTTAAAAGTGCAGCTTTGCAGAAAGAAAGGCCTTCAATCAGCAACTTAATCCTAAAATAAATTTTTTTCCCAAGAGAACACAAAAACTGTGGCCTTTTCATGAGACATGGCACCGATATATGTATAGCAGAGTCAAATAACAAACAAGACATTAAAACTTACGGATACTGTGTACTTTTGCTGAGACAATATTATTTGTTTCCACTGGTTTCAAAAACGATATTCAGTACAAACGCGTAGAAGTATAAAAATACAACAATGTTTTCTTTTGCTTTTTATATCATTGTACTTCGATGCACGTTGTCTGATGTATTGTTTTCTCTCTCGCTCTCTTTTTTAGAAATGATTGTTAACAAAAGGACCAACGAAATAAATTGGTGAAATTTCATTCGCATTTCATGTATTTATTTTATTAGTAAAAAGTTTAGTATAATGAAATTATTTACGGAAGAGGCTTCCGAATTAATTGTTATAAGACCACTTCAAAGCAGGCTATCAACTTCAAGCAGAAAAAAATAGCATGTTACATCCTATGCTAGAATGGTTTGCGTAAGCTTTAAATCTTAATACAACAGGAAAAGAATGTAAATAGCTCCCATATAAAGACTACGTGGAATCAAACATAAATAATTTAAATATGCTAACTACGTTTTTTGAATGAAAATCGGTGCTTTTTAAACTTTCAATATTTGTGTCCCAACATTCAATCATAATTTTCATCGTGCCCCACCCCCTCAATACAATAACAATGTAATGAATTTAAAAAAAACTATAATTTGACGCTAAAGCTACAATACGAGTTTTACCTCTTAAGTGCCACCGGCGTATATAAACGTTTCTATAAGCCAAAGTGTTAATTCCGCAGGACGTATATGTACGTCTTTCCGAAGTACGATCTTTTCTGTGGACTACTATTCATAAAATTATCCCGAAGGCTTTGGAATGCAATGAAAAGACTTGTGTTTTGAAGACAGTGTTTGTGAAGGATTTACTTATTTCGGAGAATTTGCTTATTTACTTCTTTTCTTCCTCCCCCTCCCCCAATATATCACATACGCACACTTACATGGAAAACGGTGGATCTGGGGAGCGAATCACGTACCTTTTAAACGCAGTTGAGGAATTAATTATAAACCTTACAAATTATCAATACAAGTGTTAATTTCTGTATATAATTTTATAAATGGCAAGCCCATGGGATCAACGGCAATTATTTAACTTGTTCTTAACTTAGTATTGCTAAATTAATTATAAAATATATTGCGCAGTATTGATGCATTTATAAGCGTTTTTTATAACTGTAAATGTGCCTTTGTTTCTTATTATGTCGGAATGTATTTTGTTTGTTTACTTTTAGTAATTTAATAACTTTTTTAAAATCTTTTGTGCTCAACTTTTGAATATGCTCGCCCCTCCCGTAGAGTTATCATGTACCCCGAGGGGGCGCGCCCCACAGTTTGAGAAATGCTGATGTAAATGGAAAAACGACTATTGCAACAAATACATATAAAACTCAGTTATTGAGTTAATAATATTAATGCACAAGATTAATTCAAAAAATAAGACAATTTCTCTTTTCAATGTTTGGCAACAGCGCTAATACCCAGCACTGAATGAGGGTATAGTCGGCAACACACACACACTTCTATACAACGTGTCATTCGTCTTTCCTCGTAGTCGTTGGAGAAAAACAGATCGTTTAACATGGCAGCTTCATTGTGGAGCTGCACCAAGGATGAACGGAGGGCAGTGTTTTGCTTTTTGTTTGAGGAAGGTGTGATATCTGCGCTGGATACTAGGCATCCCTTCAATCACTGCACCTTCAATGAAGACAGCTTTCAGTGTTTGGCGTCGATGGGCTGTCCGATCTTTCATCGTCACTTGAAGAAGTTCTTCCCCGTTTTCAGCGCTCTACCCATTCGCTGATCTTGCTTTGCGATAAACAACTGTCACCATACTGCGCTTGCATGTGAAGAATAATTACCACAGATTTCACACCTACCGCAAACAAATAGCGAATCACTGTCCTCCTTTCCTCTTTAGTGCAGATCGACAATGGAGCTGCCAGGTTTAACGGCCTGCTACACTACAACGACTACGAGGAAAGGTGAGGGACACGTTGTACCGATGTGTTCCCGACTACCCTTCATTCAGCACTGGATACTAACTCTTTTGTTAAACCTTGCAAAGAAAAATTGCAAAAGCCCCTATAACTCTTATTTTTGATTTTCCCTCATAAAAACTTTAAAAAATAAATTCATTTTGTTTTTAAGTGTAATACATGAACTATTCATTACAGAAGCGTCATTAAAATAAAAATGATCGTTAATTATTTTTACTAAATCATCATGGCTCCTATAAACAAGGCTAGATAAAGCAGAGAACAGTGTTTGATTTTTTTTACCCTTGGAGGACATATTTCATTGTTACTAAACCTGTTATTGAAAGTAAAGGATTATGCAAGATTAAATTTTTTGATAGATTTTGCAGAATTTTTTCCCCCATTTTTTACAAATACTAGTACGATAAAATATTTTATTACTATGCATTTATTACAATGCGAAAATAGTCAAAATTCATGTCTTTTTTATTTCTATTCTTAAAACGTATACTTGTATTGCATAATTTTATAATCATTAATAAACATGAAATGCAACACAGTACGTTCCTCTTTCAAAGCAGAAAATTGCATCCTCTTCCATTTAGAGATGACAAAGTTAGAATTCAGAAAATTGAAAATGACTTGGCAAAACTCCAGATGATTATTCAAATTTGAATGTAAAACTTCTGACTATACTTCCTGTCTCTTCGTGTGTGAAATACATTAACTGAGACGATTCCATTAAAGTGCGGTATCGTTTCCTAACTTAACTCAATTGAATGCATTCGATTTATCTAATGTGCAAGCAATAAGCAGATATATGTGGCCTCAAGGACAGTGATAGATATCTTTTGCGACTCTTTTGATTTGAAGGGATAGATGTAATATTTTATATTTTGCATAATGTAAAAATAGTTACATTAATATATTATTATTTTAATTGCAGCACATAACTGATATGCTAACTTCAATACAAGTATGGTAATTACAGTTTTATATTTGAGCAATGAGTTTAAAAATGCTTTTTTTATAGGTAATTTTTTAAATGATTATTATTTATTTATTCATAAGTACTACAAAGTTTTAAACATCGGATACGTATTTATTTTCTCACTCACACTTACGGTCATCAAACACAGTATTTAAACAAATTCTAATTTCTTTGAAAGTCTAAAAATAAAAGAAAATCTAAAGTTTTTTCATTTAAATTATATTTCCTGTCTTTCTTTTATAATTTTGATTTCGAAGCAATATTAAGTTTCCTTTTCACTAAGTATTTTTCTTATGGTTGAGAAAAATGTCAATAAATAATCCAATGAAAGAATTTTAAATATTTTATGTAGTTTTGGAATTCTGGAAATGACATTACCATTCTCCGCATTCGTGTTCCAGAAAAAAAAAATAATAAAAGGGAGATTTTTTTTTTTTTTTTTTGCTGCTCATTTGAATTTAGAAAAAACTCTGAAACGTTAATAATGTCATACATTATTTAGTCACTAGTTACAGATATTTAAATGTAAAATCCTAAACACACACTAACGAAATGAAATTCATGGATAACAAAAGCTACTGAAATAACTTTTTGTTCTAGCCCACCTGACTTTCTAAAACTCATTTTAATCTACACATTAACCACAGATTCATATTGAAAAGTGATGCAAGAGTTGGGTGATTCACAAAAAAATTCTAGATGGCAACTTAAAAATTAATTATCTATGTTGGACTCTTCTGTTTGTAATAATGCAACATGATTACATTTTGTTTCACTCCTAAGTGAAATATTAAAACAAATTGCATTTAATCTGCGTAATGAAAGTCATAAATTTATTTAATTTGAGGTACCGTATGTGTGTGGGGATAGTACAAGTAGTTTCTTATTTTTACATTTTAAATTCAAAAAGAAAAAATAAATTTATATCAGGCCTGTTAAAAAAAAATGTTGGAGGTGGTGGTGGGGGATATGCTTGGAAAAAACATCCCTTAATAGTTTAAAATCTGTAAATTATTAATTTTTACCATTGAACATTTACGGTATCCAATTACGTTTTGAACCGTGATTTTTCAAAAGTGTACAGGCAATTATATATTTTCTTAAATATTTCGTTTTTATTAAATTAAAATACTCGTATAAAGTTGTTTTAAGAATATTATTACAACAACAAATTAATTAAATGCAGTATATTGGTAGGTAATGCACTTTTACTTATTTTCAAAACATTCTCCTTTTATGAAAAACGCTGCTATATCAATAATATTGTGCCTATATACAGTTGAGAGTTCTCTAGAGAACTTGAAGTAGGATTTTTGAAAAATTCAAAAATACATTAAAAGAATAATTGTTAGAACTATGAATATATCGCAGCTACACGGGGTGATCAAATGAAAAGGTACGAAACGACATAAAAATGAAACAGTTAAATATTTGCATATTC
>BMAO01029567.1:0-15206 GCA_019973975.1 Trichonephila clavata | reverse complement strand
TATTAAAATCCAGTAGTATATAGAGGTGTCCCAAATTTTTTATGAAAAGTTAGAAAAAGATGCAATAGAAATGGATAATATTATAAAAAACCAAAACCATTATTACCTCTTACCGAATCAGAAAAGCAATTGTATGACAATGCCTAAAAATTGTTATGTTTGTGATCAAACCTTTCGCGAAAACAATATCAAGGTTAGGGATCATAACCATGTGACTCAAAAATTTAATGGCCCTTGTTGTAATAGTTGTAATTTAGCAATGAAAACCCCCAAATTTTTGCCTGTTTTCTTCCATAATCTTTCTGGGTATGACGCTCATATTTTTATTAAGGAGTTAGGATATGATAAAAAAACAAATTAATTTAATTCCGAACACCGAAGAAAAATATATTTCCTTCAGTAAAAATATTTCAAATGATTTTCAGTTAAGGTTTTTAGATTCTTTCAAATTCATGTCTTCTAGTTTGGAAAATTTGATAAAAACACTAAAAAAAGATGATTTTAAATATATGAAACATTATTTTGATTCAGAAAAAATAGATTTACTTTTAAGAAAAGGAGTTTTTCCGTATGATTATTTTGATAGTTTTGAAAAGTGTAAAGATTCTTGTTTACCACCTATTAGCAAATTTTACAATAAACTAAATGAGGAGCCTATAAGTGTAGAGGATTATAATCATGCATGTAAAGTATTTAATGAATATCATTTAAATAATCTTGGTGAATACTGTGATCTATATGTAAAAACAGATGTCCTATTGTTAACACATCTCTTTGAAAACTTTCGGAAAATATGCATGCAAACTTATAAATGTTGGTATTTTACCACCCCAGTTTTATCATGGGATGCTATGTTATTACAACCTAAAGTAGCTATCGAACTGTTCACTGATTACGACATGCTTCTTTTTATAGAAAAGGGTGTAAGAGGAGGTATAAGTCAGTGCTGCAATCGTTATGCTATAGCTAACAACAAATATATGTCTAATTTTAACCCAGATGATGAGATAAAATATTTAATGTACCTTGACGCAAATAATTTGTACGGTTATGCAATGAGTAAATATCTACCCTTAAAAGATTTTGTTTGGAGTGATAACAATTTAACTGAACAGGATATTTTAAATTTATCAGATGAATCCGATGTAGGTTACATCTTGGAAGTAGATGTTGAATATCCCTCCGATTTGCATGACAAACATTCAGACTTTCCCCTTGCCCCTGAAAATAAGCCTCCACCTAATTGTAAAGAACCTAGACTTTTAACTACTTTGGAACCCAAAACAAAATATGTTCTCCATTATTCTAATTTAAAGCTATATTTAAAATTAGGGTTAGTCTTGAAAAAAACTCATCACGTTTTAAAATTTTTTCAATCTCCTTGGCTTAAAAATTACATAGATTATAATACTAAATTAAGAACTAAAGCTGTAAATGACTTTCAGAAGGATTATTACAAACTAATGAATAACAGAATATTCGGGAAAACGATGGAAATTGTAAGAAGAGTAGATATACGTTTATGCTCAACAGAAGAGCAAGCTCGAAAGTTAATGGCGAAACCAAATTTTAATCGTCGTACAATATTTTCTGAAAACTTAATGGCCGTTCATCTTTAAAAAAAATCCAAATCAAATTCTTGAAACCAATACAGGTAGGAATGGCGATTTTAGACTTATCAAAAGTCCTAATGTATTATTTTCACTATGAGTACATGAAGCACCGTTACGACTCGAAAGTAAGGCTCATGTATACAGACACCGATTCCTTTATCTATGAAATAAAGACTGATGATTTTTATAGTGACATGAAAGACGATATTAACTTATATGACACTTCAGACTATGACGAAAATAACATTTTTAAGGTATCCGAGCACGTTCGGAGTACTTTTTAACAAAATAGCAATACTAAAACATTATAAATGCACTTTTAGGACTCAATACCAATAAATATTACTATTTAACTATCAAAATTTAATATAAATTACCTGAATTTTGCAAAAATCACATTTATAAGTTAAATTTTAGCAATATATTTGAAAAACTTCAAAGCAATTAGAGAAAAAAGTAATAAACCTATATTTGTAAAAGTTTTACGAAAACAAACTAGATGCATTTATCTAGAAAATGTGCTAAAGTTTTAATTTTTTATTAAAATTTGAAAATTTTAGAGCTGATTGAGTAAACATTATAAGAAATATTACATTTTTTATGAGACTATTATTTAAATAACAAGCCATAACTCAAAAAGTATTCATACAATAAGACATATTTTAGTACATTCTCTAGAAAATAACGTAAATATCAGGTTTAAAAAGTTTTATAGAAATACATTCGTAATATTTTGAGTTATCGGACTCGCCATGATAGATTTTGAGCAATTTAAATGCCCTGGTAGATCAAAAACCCTCACTTCCGGTTTTTCTTACTTTATAAAATTGATTGTAACTTGGCCTCTAGGTAGTGTAGAAACAAAATAAAGTATATTTCGTAAAGTCAAAAGATAGCTCTATATTCAATAAAATAAAAAACAAAAATATCTGTCTTGACTGAATTGGGTCATTTTCAACGTGTTCGGATACCTTAAGTTACCTCTAGTTAACAAAAATGTCTTCGGGAAAATGAAAGATGAAAACAAAGGAAATATTATGACAGAATATGTAGGGATTAAAATCGAAAATGTATGCCTACAAAACAAACCATAAGATTGAAAAGCGGTTAAAAGGAATTAAAAAACAAACTTTAAAAAATAAAATAACCTTTGAGGACTAGAAAGTCTGTCTTTTTAATCAAAAATTAAAATATGTTCACATGAACTTAATTATAGATCCAAATTTCATTCAATACACTCCATAAAGCAAAACAAACTTGCTCTGTCCTATAAAGATGACAAAAGGTTTATTAATGATGATGGCATTATACTACGCTTGCCCGTGGACATTGGTCATTGATGAATTTAGACCTATTCAATGAGCAGTAAGACATAAAATCCAATGATGACACAATAATGTGATTTTTGTAATGTAAATAAAAGATTGTAATGTGAAATGGAATGCTGCTTTTGTAAATAAACAACTTACTTTGTATTTTTTTGTGTAATCCTAATACTGAAATCAATTTTGCAATTTGTTGTTCTCCTGTAATGTATCTATATATATACGATTGTAATGTAAAACGCCATACAAAATGTTGATTTCTGAATAAACAATTTACTTTGTATCTTTACTGTGTATGTGTAATCATTATACCGAATTAAAATTTACAATTTGTTATTAAAGCAATGTATAATAAATGTTTTTTTTATTTCTATTCAATTAAGAAAAAAATAATTTAACTAAATGGTTATTGCAATGAATAGTTATACAATTTATACTCTTTGGAAAAGGCAAAGAGTTTGCTTTAAACACATAAACATAAATTTTTCCTTACTTTTATACAAAATATATTTAAAATATCAGTTATGCTTAACATACTTAGTTAATTTGTTTGAAAGACGTATATTGATATTTATCTTTTAAAATGAAACTATTTCAACATAAATTAAACTAGAAAGCAGTATGAATAATATTAACAATATAACCGTATATATCTATATATAAACCATTTTTTTTCTTTCAGATTTAAAAAAATAAACTTTTTAAAGCCAAATCTTGTCGGAAACTTATACAAAATATTTATGCAGTATTTTTTTCTTACTTTTGTATGAAATGTATTTAAAATATCATTTACGCTTAAACATTCTGAGATAAATTTTTTTTTAAATATACCCACACTTTTTTTTAAAAAGAAAGCATCTAAAAAATAAATTGAACTAACAAACAATATAAATAAAATTAACTCAAATTAAACATTTAAAAAATCATTTTATTCAGATCCTCATAATATTCAAAATAATCAGGTGGATATAACATTTCTCTTACTTCTCTTAAAATATTATCTAAGCAAAGATTTTCAAAAAATCAGGAGGGAAACAACTCAACTCCACGCCGCCCTCCGCGCCTGCGCCTCTACAGGAGGAAAACAACTCAATTCCGTGCCTGCGCCTCCACAGGAGGAAAACAACTGAACTCCGCGCCTGCTCCTGCTCCTCCGCCGCGCCTGCTCCTCCACCGCGCCTTCGCCTGCGGCTTTACAGCATAATCGGCTTTTCTTATCTACTAATAGTTCCCCCACGCATTACCCTCGGTATTCCACATTACTCGACTCCCATCTGCGTCCAAAATGTACATAATTTTTAGATTTCAATTAATCAAAATAAATTTGAAAATTTTTTTAAATACTTACCGTGAATTTTTTATTTGTCGTACCAAGTATGGATGTGGACTTAGAACCACAGTTTCTGACAACATTGCAGTTTGCTTACAAATTTAATTTTCTCGCTGTCCTGGAAAATTTTATAGCACATTAAAAATTCAGTGAAGGCATTCATTAAGTGGCAGAAATGTCCTTTTTTTTTTTTTTTTTTTTTTTTAAATATGTCAATGGATTCGTATTTTGCTACAAAAGAACTCAAAACTATAACTTTTAAATGACACATTATATTTTAATTTTGCAAAAATTATTGAGTCAGAATTGCTTGGGGAATCAATCAAATATGCTTCTTTTTTTTCTTTTGTGCATCGCCTTCTAAATATTTATATCGTAATTCATAAATATCCTCTGAGATCTTGAAACTTTGCAGCATTTTAAGCTATGAAGTAATAAAGGGGGAAAAGTGGTTCATCAACGTAAATTTATTCGAAACGAGCTTACCTACTCTATTTAGAGATGTGTCGGTGATAAATGGTGGAAAGTTTCAAAATAGTAAATTAAATTAGATGGAAGTAAAATATTTAAGATGAAAATATTATTACGAAATAAATATTCGCCAGTGGTTAGTTATAAGAAAATAGTCTCTTAAATAGAGCGTAGTTAAATTGCTTAAGTAGAATGCTACGCTGCCCAGTGGACAGTTTTCACGATCTGGCACGCATAAATTATTTTATGGCCTTAAAGTCTTCATAATTATATTCAATGATCAAAAATCATGATAGTTAATGAAAATTGGGTACTCTTTTCTGTTTTTTGCCAAGTAATAAGGCTATTTGGTATAAACAAATTTGATCAATAATAAATGACTGCTAAGTGTGAACCTAGTTTTTGAACAAAGATTTAAGAGGACTCGGAACCCTTTGAAATTTTTTTTTTATTTATGCATTTAAAAATTATATTTTAGCATTTCATATAATGTTTATATTCAATAAAACAATATGAGGTGTAATTTTGTACATATTATTCACACTTCAAAAATTTAAATTTTTTTTTAAAAAAATGAAAAATTTAAAATTCGACTCTTACTGTATTTATTAATATTTTGACATGAAATTTTTTGTAACATTCTTAAGGATGTTTTAAACAACTTTTTGGATCGATTTTACAATAACTTAATTGGTTTTTGAGAAAAAAAAATAAAATGTTAATACATATGCTAAAATTTAACAAAAAACCCAATATCTCCTACATTTTAATTTTTTTTAAAAAAAAGTATTCAGTTTATAGCAAAATGGATCCCAAATTTTGTTACATGTATGATTTATAACACATAGAGAAAAATGAAAGTGATGGGTTAATAATTGTGGAAGGAGTAGCATTTTGAATGAACTAATGTATTGAAAAAACACAAGCTAAGAAAAACCATTTTAAAGTTTATACTTCTGAAAAAAATTATTGTTATAATCTTAAATAAAAAAAAAATTTAAAATACCCTTTTGAAACATTAGCTATACATTTTTCTTCAAAATAATTGCTTTTTAATATTAATTGAACCCATATTTTCTATAAATGATACATTTTTACACAGTAATAATTAATTTGACATGTTTGTGTGGGAAAACATATACAAAAATAGAATGGCAAGTTAAGGCAAGTCGGTATCCCCTATACCGACAATGTTACATAAATTGACCTTTTTTATGTACCTTTTTATCAGAAACTATTAAATAGAAAAACTTCAAATTTTGTTTGTATATTAATTATACTTTTATATTTATACTGAAGTGTGATTTTTCAAATGTATTATTTAGTTTTTTCAAAAACATGCAACGTAAAAGCATTACTATGAATTTTTTGAAAATTGTCATTTTTTGTTACGATATCTGGTCTCAGCGAAATAAGTTAGGAATATCTCAAAAAGCTCACTTCAGTTTCATATCCGTAATATGAGGGGGAAATTACAAGTACATTCATACAGCAGATTCTTAGAAAAAGGTACACGCAGTTTTAAATATATTGTTCAGAGAAAATTGCCTTTTTAATGTAAAAAGTCACTTCATCACAAAAATAATGAATTGCAACATGTATTTGTCCCATTTAAAAAAAAAACATTAGTATTTTCTCAATGTATTTTACCTAAAATAGGAAACAAAAGCATCTTGAACTGCCCCCAAAAATACATACATAGCATTTTTCACTTTTTGTCTAACGAGATATTTTGTAACATTCACATTAATTTTTTCAAATTCTACATCAATTTTTGAAGAATTTTTAGCTTTAATGCATTACCAACATCAAATTTGACCATAAAGCGTCATAAATATAATGTGAAAATGTATCAAAATGGTTTTGGTATGAATTTTTGAATGCATTTGAGAATACATAACCATACGACGTTTCGAAAGTTTTCATTGGGTTTTTGTGTTTACATGTAATCAAACAAATTTCTAAAACTTTTAAAATTCAAAAGTTTCTCTAATAATTTCAAAAATTCCCCTAAATAAGACTGTTTTTATATTATTAAACATGAAAAAAATTTATGTATATTCATGTATATAACAAGTATCGCTAGCAACGACAAAGAGCATCACATTTAAGCTATATATAATTCAAGTACCTTCTATAGAGAAACTCTTTAATACTAAAGCTTAAAAATTTGTCTGTACAATAAATAAACATTTATATTTGTACTGAAGTAAGATTTTTCTAATATATTGTTCAGTTTTTTTTCTTTCAAAAACATGCAAGGTAAAAGTATCACTATGAATCTTTTGAAAATTGTTATTTTTGTATGATAACTGCTTTGTAGCAAAATATTTTGGGAAAATCCCCAAAAGCTCACTTCAGAATATATATAGTTACATATCAATAATATTCAGTAAAAACTGCAGGCAGAGTCTGAGAAAAAAGTACATGCAGTTTTAAAAACATCATTTTGAGAAAATTGCATTCTGAATATAAAAAAAAATGTCACTTCATCACAAAAATTATGAATTACAGCATGCTTTGTCCCATTTTATTAAGCATTAGCATCTTTTCAATTTATTTTAAGTAAAATAGGAAACAAAAAAGTCTTAGATTAGCCAGAAAATGCATACATAGAATTTTTCAGTTTTTGCCTAGTGAGATATTTGTTGCTTTTACATGAATTTTCTCAAATTCTGTATCAATCTTTGAAGAATTTTTCGCTTTGATGCTTACAAATATCAAGCTGACCATAAAGATAAAAAATATAATGTAAAAATGTATCAATATGGTTTTGGTATGAATTTGCGATTGCACGATTGAAAATGCACGATTATACAACATCTCGAAAGTTTTCATTAAGGTTTTGTATGTTCACGTGTAAACACAGTTTCTAAAAGCTTTAAAATTTGTAAGTTTCTCTAAACTGGACAAATGAATTCTGAAAAAACGGTTTTTATGTTTTTAAACATGAAATTTATATTTTTCAAATATATCGATTTGTTTTTTCAAAAACATTCTTTTACGTAGAATCACTGAATTTATTCAAAATTGGCACTTTTTGACACGACATCTGCTCTTTAGCTAAATGTTTTTGTAATATTTCAAAATTCTTGTTTCAGTTTACCCAAGTATACATATGTTTCAGTACGCCCAAGTATACATAAGGTATATATAATGTAAACTTGCAGTGTATTCATATAACAAACTTAGAAAAATTTCATTTTTTAAACACAATTTTAAAAATATAATTTTTAGGAAACAGTAATCTTTGTATGCAATCTTACCTTGTCAAAAATCCTGCTCCATTTTTGCTTAATTTTTTTAAAAAATATTATCTCCTTTCTTTATTTTTAGTCTTTTTCTTTTATTTCTTTTTGGAATGTGAAAAAATGCTCATATTGCCTTCATTAGACCATCCATATCGAGACATTTACAGCTTAAACAGCAGGGCTCTACTCCTTAATTTTGATGCATTTTTTAAATTTTGATGTATTTATTACCATCATTAAAAGAATGTCACATCATAAACATAAAGTGAAAGTACTTCAACGCATATGTTTTTTCTTCAAAAAAGGAAACTCGCATTCAAATTGAGAATTTTCCATTATTTTGCTCATTATTTTTTTACATTATTATTGTTCGATTAACAAATACATTCATTAAATTCTAAGAAAGTATGCAAACTTCGCTCCAAAAACAGATAAACAGACGAAACAGTTATTCTACTTGCAGTTATTCTACTGTTAATTACGTATGGACAAATAAAACCGTTTGAGGCTTTGAAAGCGCTTCCAAGATTTAAAAGGTTGTTGTTTATTTTCTTTTTATCTATTCGAAGGGGGCGCACGCATGCCAGCTGATTATTTTCAAAAGACATTTTGACAAACTTCTATTTCACAAAATAGCAAATATGTGTTATATCACTGGAAAGGTCAGGAATTGTAGATTTTAGAAACATCAAAATCTCAATATCGATAATCTGAAAATTTTTAGCCTACTGATTGCCCTCGAAAATAAAATGTTTACAGATGGAACAAATACAATTAACCACTATCATTGTAGTATGCTATAAAGGATAATAGGCATGATGATGAAGGATAGGAAAGGAGTGAAGGGAGCAAAATAAAATGTGCGTGATTGTGTGTATGTTTGTGGGAGGGGAGGGGGCGTTAGGTAGTATTTGAGCAGTAGAACTAAATATTGCATCATTCCGAGTCACTAGTATAGTGTTCCCAGGACGCGCGTAGGGAAAAGGACTCTTAAGGCGTTTAGCATCAAAATAACTTCTTTTGGCGAAGATTCTTTCTTTAAATTTTCCTTAAGCTTGTTTTGAAGGGATCTGAAGTAACTAAAAGCATGTGCATCATCTGCCTTTGACGCCAGTTGAATTTATGAAGGAGATGCTAGCAAAAATATTTTAAGTTCTTGCTCCGGGCCTGTATTGCCTCTTCCGACACAATTTCCTAATCGGTAAGCTAGAATCATTGACAAGACCTTAGTGTATCAGCACTTTGTGAAGACATGTAGAACCAAGGAGTGCTACATAAAGCTTATCTGTGGTCAGGTGGAATTCCTTGAGCTTCTGTGTGTCAATTTCGTGCTCACAAGCTATGATGGTCAGCACCACATGAAACTTTCTAATCAGGATTTCATCAATCACTGTGCTTTATGAGGCTATTACTTGGTTACAAAAGAATACTCTAGCACTATTTGCATAATATGCGGCCCGAAATCCATACTAGGGAGCATTCATCTTAAGTCCCATTTGGCGTCAAAATTTTTCCTACACTTCCTTTTTGAGTGCATCTATTTGTTTTCCTCATGGTCCATTTTTTGATATCCAGTCTATGTGCAGAAGGCTTTCAAAACATTTGATCCAGGCGTGCAAGCTGGATATGCCTAGTTTCACATTCTCTGCAACTACTCGCCTAGTTTTCATAGCATCCAGGTTATTCATGGGGCTAGACTTTGAATGGCACAAGTTAAATTTTTCAAGTTTTGGGCCGTGGGTAACCTGGTGGTTAGAGCATCAGTCTCCAGACCGGAAGACCTGGGTTCGATGCCCGATGCCACCAAATGCCTGCCGAGTGCACACGGAGAACGTGCTCGTTAAATCTGTGGGTCCAAATGGTGTCGCCATCTATCTTGTTGTATCGAGCAAAATTGTGCTGTCACCTTAATGGGGCTTAAAGCTAAGGCTAACGACAGGCGTAAAATTCTAGCCCTTAGCCGCGATGAATTTCGTGGACCTTGATCTGTTGTTACTGTCGATCAGGTGGTATAAGCAACAACAACAACAGATTTTACAGAAAAGGAATGCGCCAGCCAAATACAAATTTTTCCATCTCTTAATGTCAATGACAAAATTGAACTGCAGCTGTAAAAAATATCATCTAGCATCACTGTGCTAGGTTGGAGATTTGGTTTTTTCTAAATTTCCAATTTGTAAATGCTTCCCTTTGATGCCACAAAAAGGTCCATATTGAGTGAGAAATGCTTCATTACTATTGACGACACAGTCACAAAAATACATCTGGCGGCTCTCGCCAACGGTAAACAATACAAAGCTGTGGGAAAAAATCCTACCTTTGGAGATTGCAGTTGATAGCATTTAAATTGGGTATTAAATTAAGTATCCGTAATTACTGTAAGTAACTTAAGTGTTACAGTGATTAATCGGCGTTCAATCTCTAAAGTTCTTGTTTATTAAACACAATCAACCGACGTACGTTTGTTGGAGTAATATACTGTGCTAAAGGTTATGTTTTTGCAATTTTGAATCAAATTTGAACCTAATTTGAGAGACAAATAAAGAAATTATTTACTCATAGCGTGTATTTTCAAAGAAGAACGCCAAAAGCTGTACAATATTGTTGAGGCGAAACAACAGAACTTCTGGCAAGAAAATGAGGCTCGCAGGTGACCCTTGTAGCCCCAACAAACCCGATCTAAACCGTGGACTGTTGAAGATTTTTGTTCGCGCGTACTGACGAAAATTGATCAAAACAAGGCTAGGGAGCCTAATTGTGAGTTGTTTTTTTTTGCGCAGTTTCATTTTTGGGGTTTCAGTGCGCAAAATCGAGAAAACTGCCCACTCTGAGTTGTAGAAAAACTTCCAGAAATATACAATGGACAGCATAGTTGAATATCTATTTATAGAAGATCTATATACTTTTATGCTTTTAACGCCCTTTCACTAATGACTGTAGTTTGTACAGATTCTTTAGGAGAAATCAGGAAACGTAATAAAAATTTATGAACATTTTTTTGATTTTCTTTTTTAAAACTAATATTTCATTAAGACATGTATCGCAATCTAAGGTATTGACTCTCCACACGCAGAAACAGTTTAATTTTCTGGAAATTTATATTAAAATATACTACAAATGATTTAAAATCAATTAACTTTTTAAGCATATGAAAACGCCTGAAAAGACTAATTTTTAAAAGGAACCGATAGCAGGGAATAAAGTAGAACCGTCTTCAGTATTACGAAAGAATTTATTTATTGTATAAAACGTGTGGGAAAATAGCAGCCCGCAAATGCGCCAGAAAATCCCCTTTGGATCGAGATTTCTGAGATTTGATTGGTGCCCAATCAAAAATTCGTCTTCTATTTTTCACTATTAAGAAGCGAAGTACCTGCAAAAGTTTCCGCAGAGCTTAGAGAGGACGAGGCCGTCTCAGAGTTTTAAAGAAATTGAGCCTAAATTCAATTTACTCTGTTATCAAAATTGCTGCTGATATTGATACAGTACTTGATGAGCTACACAATGAACTTATTGACTTGCAGTCCAATCACAGTGCGAGAGAAAGGTTTTAAGCTATGATCTTTTAATATTTTAGTCCATATATATTTGAGAGCAAAGCCTTTTTTTGCAAGAAGATTAACAAGAGTAAAAATAGATGCAAAATGGCTGATGTAGCAGGTTGTGATGAGAATTTGAACAAGTAATCTCCCTCCTGATTTTAAAAAAAATGGGAGTAAAATGTGTGTGACTGTGTTTGTCTCATTAAACGGATTCTAAAGTTAAATGTGATTACAGCTATATGAGGTATTATATAATTTGCATGCACAAGGATAACTCTAAAATTTAAAGAATTAATACGGTATGAATATTGTATATATATATATATACTAGCTGTTACCCGCCCGCTTCGCTGGGTATTTCATGATGTTTTATAAATTTTTACTGCTTATATATATGTATAAATTATTGATATCTAAGTCCTAGCATTAAGAATTCGATTGAATTGAAAAATATACTTATACCTGTAACTGTCACCTGTTGATAAAAAAAAAGGGCAGAACTCATCGAATTTGTATTTTCTAAAAATCTCTAAAATTGAAGCATAGAATGATGTTTGCTCTTTCGTAGCTCAAAAACCAAGGGGATTCCCGCAAAACCAATTTTCGGTGGATCTCTACTCCGTAAATTGAACATGCAAGCCAAATTTCAAGTCTAAATCTAACAGAAAAAAGCAAAAGTTTTATTATAAATATCCCCGTAATCCCGTTGTGAGCCGTTTTCCAAAATTACCGCTCTTAGCGGATTTCAATTCAACAAAAGAAAAATGCAAACCAAATTTCATTATTATAGTCCTTGTAGCACGAAAAAAGTAATTTTTTTGTCAATACGTCCCAGTAACCCCCTGCAACCCCCCAGAACTTGATTTGCTTAAAATTTATTCTTAGTGGATCCCTATTCAACAAAAGAAACATGCTTAACAAATTTCAAGTATATGGGTCTAACAATTAAAAACAGGAATTTTTTTCTGTAACTCCTCTTGACCCCTCGCAAACATGCGTGGGGGTCAATTTTCGTTTTACTCTTTGTTAGAGGAACTCAATTCCATGAAAGGAACATGCCTACCAATTTTCAAGCAGGATGATCAAATAGTTTAAAAATGGAAATATTTATCGATTACGCCTCTTAATCTCCCAAAATTAAACTTGATAGTTGATATTCGCGAAACCCATTTTGTAGTGGTTCTCTACTTTACGAAAGGAATCTGCTTATCAAATTTCAAGACTGTACGTCTGATTGTTTAAAAATGGGGATAGTTATCTATAACGCCACTGGAGCCCCGCAACGCCACTTCTGGGTCTGTTTTCACAAAACCCATTTTGTAGGGGAATTGCACTCTATGAAAGGAATCTGCTTAGCAAAATTTGAAGACTGTGCGTCCAATTAATTAAAAATGCAAATAAATTATCAATAACGCCCCTTGAACCCCCGCAACACCACCTAGGGGTCGATTTTCACAAAACACATTTTGCAGTGTATTTCTATCCTATGAGAGGAATCTGCTAACCAAGTTTCAAGACTGTTAGTCTAATAGTTTTAAAAAAGAAATAATTATTTATATCTGCCCTTAAACACCCCTTGGGGGTCAATTTTCTCCAAACCCGTTTTGTAGCGGATATTTACTCCATGAAAGAAACATTCCTACCAATTTTCAAGCAGGTAGGTCAAATATTTTAAAAACGAAAATATTTATCTCTTACGCCACTTATTCCCCTGCAACGCCACTTAGAGGTCTGTTTTCACAAAACCTTCTTATAGCTGATCTCTACTCTATGAAAGAAATCTCTTTATCAAATATAAAGACTGTGCGTCTAATAGTTTAAAAATGGAAATAATTATCTATAACGCCCCTTAAGTCCCCTCAACGCCACTTGGGGGCAATTTTCACGAAACCCATTTTTAGCGTATCTCTACCCTATGAGAGGAATCTGCTTACTAAGTTTCAAGACTGTACGTCTAATAACTTAAAAATAGGAATTTATAACGCCCCTTAACCCCCCCCCCGCAACACCCCTTGGGGGTCAATTTTCTCAAAACCCATTTTGTAGCGGATATTTACTCCAGGAAAGAAACTTACCTACCAATTTTCAAGCAGGTAGGTGAAGTAGTTTAAAAACGGATATATTTATCTATTACGCCCCTTAATCTCCCGCAACGCCACTTAGAAATCTGTTTTCACAAAACCCGTTTTGTGACTGATCATTATTCTACGAAAGGAATCTATATATATATCAAATTTAAAGACAGTGCGTCAAATAGTTTAAAAATAGAAATAATTATCTATAACGCCCCCTAAGCCCCTGCAACGCCACTTGGGGGTCGTTTTTTAGCAAACTCATTTTGTAGCGGATCTCTACCCTCTCAAAGGAATCCGTTTACACAATTTCAAGATTGTACATCAAGTAGT
Source organism: Trichonephila clavata (assembly GCA_019973975.1). Lineage (NCBI taxonomy): Eukaryota > Metazoa > Arthropoda > Arachnida > Araneae > Nephilidae > Trichonephila > Trichonephila clavata. The sequence continues at coordinate 1,269 of BMAO01029567.1, read as the reverse complement.
TTAAACATGGAAACAATTATTATTAAAGCCCTTAACCCCCCGTAATGCCCCTTGCGTTTCGAATTTCTGAAAATCCTTTCTTAGCTGATGTCTACTCTATCAAAGGAACATGTCTACCAAATTTCAAGTCTGTAGGTTGAATAGTTCCAGAGATTTCGTGATTAGTCAGTCAGTCAGTCAGTGAGTCGCTTTTCTCCTTTATATATATACTAGCTTTCATGGCCCGGCGTTGCACGGGCTTATACCGAGGGTATAACTTAATCCCCATGTTAATTTCCTCCTTTTAGTCTAACGCCAACACTTTTGTGGGGTTTCACGCGTACGATGTGAATGCATGTCCCGTGAGTGCGTGTCATGGCTTTGTTGCTTAACATTTTCCCTTCTCTTCGCAAATTCTCGATCCTAGTACCACTGAAGACCCGCCGTGTAGGGGAGAAATGCACATAAATTATGTCGAGAGCTCAAACGTCCTCCCGTTGGTGTGGTGTGGTAGTTATGAGAGGGGGTGCCAGCTCAGGTGTCGTCCGCGTCACTTGACCATGGTTCAAAATTACGCGGACCGTCCCCAAAAGGCCTCGTGTTGCTGAACAGTGGGACGTTAATATTCACTCAACTTCACAAATTCAGCACTTCCAATATTATTTTCCGAAATTATTTTGATTTCTTTGTTTCTTTCCTCTCCGCTTAGCCCTGCGTTGCACGGGCTTTTACCGACTGAATAACTTCACCCTCGTGGAAATTTCGTGTTTCCCTCTGGCCGATAGCACTTGTGTGTGCGGGCGTGCGATGTGAGTGATTTCTTTAACAATCTCATAAAAACTCCCTTTTTCGAAATTTGTTCTTGCGTTGGTGTGGTGTGGTAATTATTAAAGGTGGGTGAAAGCTCATGTGTCGTCCTCGTCACTTGAGCATGGTTGAAAATTTCGAGGTCCGTTACCAAAAACCCTCGAATAGGCAAACAGTGCGAATTAAAAATCACCCACTCACTCTCCAATTCTTTCGCTTTACCGAGTGAATAACTTCATCCCCATGGAAATTTCGTGTTTCCCTCAGGCCGATAGCACTTGTGTGTGTGTGTGTGTGTGTATGCGCGCGATGTGAGTGATTTCTTTAACTATGTCATAAAAACTCCCTTTTTCGAAATTTGTTCTTGCGTTGGTGTGATGTGGTAATTCTAAAAGATGGGTTAATGCTCAGGTGTCGTCCTCGTCACTTCAGCATGGTTGAAAATTTCGAGGTCCGTCACCAAAAACTTGAATAGGCAAACAG
>BMAO01029566.1:0-19247 GCA_019973975.1 Trichonephila clavata | reverse complement strand
TTTGCTGAAGAAACAGATATATATCTTATGCTATTTATTTTTATGTTTTGAGAAATATCTTAAATGATGCTAAATTAATATATAATAAAAATGTAAATTTATATTATTGGCATCTCTTTCCTAACCCTGCAGGCATTATCGTGGGAATAGAATTGCTTCAAAAATGTTCTATTGTGTAGCACGTTGAATTATATTGGTAGATTGGTTTGTCATCCCACAGTCCCCTCTCTCTCTAAAAAGTTTGCCGACCCCCTGGTGTAGAATGATTGATGCTCGTTACATCTGAATCAATATCCTCCTGTTGGCGCTGTGTGGTAGTTGGCGAGGGTTCCAGCTCATGTATCGTCCTCATCACTTGACCTTGGTTTAAAATAAACAAGATCCGTCAGTAATCACTTGAATATTTAGTGCTGTTGAAAACTGCCTGAACATTGAAATGTTATTCTAAAATCTCCTCTTAGGAAAATAATGCAATTAACATAAATTAGGCAAAGTAATAATTATTAGTTATGATTGGGAAAGGAGCAGTAATGGATTTATATATAATTTTAATTCTCTATTTCATGGTATAAAATTTTCCCAATGTACAAAATAAATAAATTCATCCATTAAAAGCTTTAACATTCACGTGCATTTCATTCAGACGAATCATAAATTCTAGCGAATATACTTGTGTATTTAATATCTATTCTTTCATACTCTTTAAAAGGGTAGAGTTCGAATTTGGAATTTCACAAATTACCGGGATTAAACGAAAACTAGTTCATGTAAGGTCCTTTGACAATATAGTGTTGTTTTAATGCGACTCTTAATTTAAATTTAAAATATCCCAAAAGACTCTGAATAATTATTCCCTTGAATTGTTCTACCATTTTTAATTAAGATATTATCGGTATATACATTATTTTTATGCAGAAAATTTAGCATCGATTTTTTTTTCTGTTTCTTAAATATTGTGTGCGGCATTTTCTTTTCATTTTCTCGGCTGTAACTCGTTATAAATTTTATTGATCTCACTAAGGGGTGTACCAAAAAAAAATTTAATTTTTTTTCGATCTCTATATCCTAAAAAAAGGTGACTTTCTCTACGTTTAAAAGGCGGGATTCATTTTAAACAACTTTTGCTAAAAAGAAGCCACAAATCTAAATGATTAATGAAATTACACTGGTGTAATAAATTAAGAGAATTTACATATTTTATTGAAATGCATGAAAATAAATGAACTGAATGAAAAACCACTCCTATTTTAAAATGCAAATCTTGTACGGCAAATTCTTAATCATACACGTGTGTGTAGGCGGAGCCAGCAGAAAAACAGCTTTATAAGCGCGTGTATTTAAGGCGTATTTCGTTCGCCATCACACCTCGGAGAATTCTTGGTGTTATTTTGAAGCAATCGGTTCAATTCAATTGTAGCACTAAAAATGAGTAACCACCAAAGTTTAGATGATGCAATGAGGTGGCAAATAGAGGCAGGCCAATGTCAAGCCCAGATTTGTAGAGAGTTCGATTTAACGCCCAGCGTCGTGTGTAACTAACGGTAGCAGTTCCAGGATACTGAATCCATTGAGAGAAAGCCTGGGCAAGGTCGCCCACGAGCCACGACGGCCAGAGAAGATCACAATTTGTTGATTGTAGCGAGGCGTAACACCGAGGGGCTACAGCTTCTCAACTCTCTCATTACTTGTATACAGCCACAGGAACCAGTGTATCAAGGGTGACTGTTTCAAAAAAAACTTCAAGAGAGAGGGTTGTTTGCAGAAGACCTACTGTTTGTGTCCCGCTCGCATCTAAGAACAGGAGAGTCCGTTTATCATGGTGCATACAGCATAGAGATTGGAGTATGGATCAATGGACGACCGTTCTGTTCACCGATGAGTCCCGTTTCGGCCTAAACACCGATTCTCGTCGTACGTTCATATGTAGAGAACCAGGGACCGCTATCTACCCTCCAATGTCCGAGAAATTGACAATTATGGTGGATGAAGTTTAACGGTCTGGGCAGGCATCGAGTTGGATGGCCATACACTTCTCCATACCTTTGAAAGAGGCTCTGTGTCTGGATAGGGATGAGGTCGTGGAGCCCTATGTTTGCATTTTCAGGGTGCATGTGTCCCCGAGTTCATTTTAGGGGATGATAACGTGAGGCCACTTAGAGCTCTTTCTGGTCAACGAATTTCTAGAGAGTGAAGATATTCGCCGTATGGATTGGCCATCCAGGTCTCCAGACCTCAACCTGTAAAGTAGGTCTGGTACGCTCTGGGAGGGCAATTGCAACTCGCAACTCCCTTCCGAGAACCATCCAGGAAATGAAAACAACAGCGTTGCTGAACGAGTGGAATGAATTGCCACAAAACTGCCATATTTCAAGTATGACATCACGCTGTGAGGCCTGCATAGCTGTAAGAGGGGCCATACCCCTCTAATAACCCAATTATTTGGTTTATTCTACAACTGCGGTTTCATAACTTCCAACTCCAAAGAGTATTACGCTCGATCATGCGTGTGTATTGCAACTGTTGAATGATTATTTGTTTTGCATTGTATCAATGTATGTACATATCAAATTTCGTTAAAATCGGTAAAGTAGTTCTAGAGATAATCGGTCAAGTTTAAAAATTCTCTTAGTTTCTTACACCCGTGTATTTAATGTTCATGCAAAAAGCATAATTTCCCCGTGTAAGATTAGCAGTATTTCGAAATTTTACTGCACTCTAATTTTTTTTTATTCCTTTCTCAGTGGCTTAACAGCCCAGGGTGCACCTTAGCCCTGTCCAGGCCAACCTTCTTCTCTATAGTGTTCTCTAATTCTTAGTTCTCAAAACTAAAAGATTTTTTTTCTAGGCCATCAATTCATCTAAGATTTGACCTGCATTTTCTTCGTGTGCCAATTGGGTGGGCTTTGAAGACTTTTTTAGTGGTGCGGTCTTCGTCCATTCTGTCAACGTGACTAGTCCATTTAATCCTTTGTATTTTGAAGAAGTTAACAATATTAGGTTCTTGATATGCTCGATGGAGCTCGAAATTTGATCATCTTCGCCACGTTCCATTTTCTTGAATTCTTCCAAAAATAAATATTAAAATCTTCCTTTCGTAGATACTTATCATGTTCTCATCTGTTCGAGACATGGACCAAGTTTCACATGCATAAGTTCATAATGATCTTAAAAGAATTTAGAGGGAACGTGTGCGTAGGTTTGCGTAATCGGCTCTAAATATTTCCAACTTTATTTTAAAAAAACATTGTTTTGGTGCTTTTTGAGCAATTTGATTATAAAAAAAGAAAATCTGTATACCAACACATATTATACAAATGAACTGAGATTTTACTCCCTTTCTCTAAAATACTCTTCCCTTTGATTACTCATTCCCTTATTTGCACTTAAAGTATAAGAAAGTATATATTTTCTGTTAAAATCTTTTCAACTTTGTATTAAAATTATTTAATCAACCTCTGATCGCAGCATAACTTAAAATAAAATTTTCGATGTACGCTTAAAACATATTGGAACAATTAAATGAAATTAAAACATGTTTAAGTTGTAGCAACAATAAGGACATATTTTTACTGTATTCGTAGTTAATAATCATCTAATCTTAATTTTTTAAGAATAAAATAGTGAATAAAAATTATAGTAACAATAATGAAAAATTATTTTCTCAATTTAGGAAAACATGATTTGAAAGCTCTATTGATGGTTTTAAGACAATAAAACGACACTTTTTTTATGTTATTTGAGACTAAACTGAATACATATTCTCTCTTTTCATCAAGCGAACTGATTAAAATAATTCATCTGGAATGGCTTGGAATTGTAATGAGACGCGATACATATACCAAGATTAGAACATAAATCATTAACACATATCTTTGAAATTCCAATAAATCAATTATCGCGACTAATTCATCAACATCATTTTTTCCGCAAGTGGATATGTATCTAGTGAAACATAATCTGATATTTTTTCACCTTACCTTCACCCAGCGTCTCACAAACATTTTGCTTATTGCATAAATATTCAGCTTTTTTTTTGGCAACAACCTGTTCTCTGCTAGCCTATGACATATCTGCACATTCTGGCATGCGGAATTGCTTTCCTGATTATGCTCACAGCAAGCAAGTTAGCACGGGTCAAACAAACAAGGTCAAAGTTTATGTCAGCTTCAAAAGAATCTTCAATTGTTTTAAGAACATACGATTTTATAAAAGAACAAGAACAAAGGTAAAATAATTCTTTTTTCTTCTTGAAAAATTTGACATCTCTGATACCAGCTTTTGTACTTCAAGAGGTTCTTGTTCATGAATAGCGATTACTTTTAAAACTCGTCCAAGTTGAATATCTATTTTTGAAACTGACAAGAAGCATTTCCTTGCTTAAATATAAATGATTTCTCATAGTAATAAATACTTCCAATCGGAGTATGATGCCAGTTTCGTTTGTGACTTTTATGGGGTCTCCAAAATTAACTGGAAAATGTTTATAATAATTCAAGTATACTCACGTCACTGAATTAAGACTTGAAATTTGAATAGCACTAAATCTTATCTAATCAGCATTAATATAATGTACATATTACGCATCAGATACTAATTCAATATTGATGGAGAAATTACAGGAAAAACAAAGAAAACAAGTTTTCCAAAGATTCAAATTCTGAAATTCTTGTCTGGACGTGATATCCTAGTGGCCATAATCACGGACTCGTGGCCCGCGTGTTTTGAGTTTGAGCCCTGTGCCACTGAAAACCCGCCGTGCTTTGTCGAGGGTCAAAGTCCTTCCATTGGCGTGGTGTGTTAAGTTCGTAGAGGAGTGTTAGATAAGGTGTCGTCCTCATCACTTGACCATGGTTCGAAATTAAGAGGTCCGTCGTCACACACCCGCTTATTGCTTTACACTTGTGACGGATCTATACGGTCTTCGACTAACCTCCTATATTTTCTGTAAAATAATTTATTTATTTCAACCAATCTTCACCGAGAGCCAAGCGTGATTTATGCAAATAAGATATATTATATAAGTTCGGGTTTCGCGAGTTAAAAGAGTTAAGTAAAGTGAAGAGATAGAAGAGTGAAGTTAAGTAAATTAAAGATCGATAGGTCAGCAAGCAGTTGTTGACATTCGTAGATAGCGGTTACGTGTGGAGCTACGCGAGAAGCTGATTGAAGATTGTAAAAATCCTTGTTACAGAGTGTGGATCCTTCACCCATTCCCCAACCAGTAAAAAGGCAGAAATCATCACGAAGGAACAGCCGATATAAAAGATAAGATCAGTGATTTAATTTAAGATATTTCGAATATTCGTACGTGGCGTAGCTGTAATTGTGCGTGTTTAAGCTTTCCTAGATTCAGTTGTTATTCTGTTATTCCGCTAGTGGTAATTCCCCTTTTCTCACTCCACTCTAATTTGTTTCTCTTAAATTTGAATTGTGTATTCCTAACCATTTGTGTTAATTAGAATCAATAAATCTATTTGATTTGCAATTATGCCTTTTGATCATTTAAGTCCGCCTACACATCCAGTAGTAATTGCAGATAGACAGGGAGATGATAGTGTAAGGGGTGGCGTTCAGCCACGACACACTGCGACATTAATATACACTAATGAAATGAAAAATGCTTGTTTTAAATTTTACGTCTTAAAACGTTTTCTGCGTGTTTTTGACCCAATATTGTTCACATAAAGTTGATTTTTCCATTTTGTATGTTTAAATGGTTAGAGTTATATTTTTTAAAGAAAAAGGACGAAACCCCCGAGACGTAATCCGTATGGTGATTATTAAAAATCTATTGGTCTATGGAGAAGTTTGAACCCTCAAACCCCACTTTAGTTTACACTACCGCAATGATTTACTCTCTTTGATAATCGCATAAGTGTTTTGTTACATTAACTTTGAATGCAATTTCCCCCGCTGAGACCCTATGCTTCGAAGTTGTATTATCTGGGTATGTGTGAGAAAGACCCACTGGAGTCATAAGGGATGGTTGTCATTGCCTCGAAAGGTAGGATTTCTGCCTTTTGGTCCTTAGGAGGTATCCCCCCCCCTCTATCACCCAAGACATTAACCGATTTTGGCATTTCTCGATCCGCCACCTGGGACGCGCTCTCTAGGCGTTACAGGCTCCCCCGATCATCATTTCTGCCTGGGGATTTTGCCATACACAAGAACAACATCAGTCTTGAACAGTGGCGTAAAATTAGTTTTTTAGCCCCTCCCGCTGCGAAGTCAGGTTTAAGACGCCTAGCTGGCCCTTACACTCTATTCGTACTTTGCGTCAGTCAGGCTTTGGGCCCCCTCCGATGCCGGGGGAAGGGTACGTTACGTCACTGACCTTCAAGGATGATTCTTGTAACTGTACTAGATGAAATAACAAGCTGAGATGTCTTGATTTCAAGTTATTACATACTGACATATTTCTCCTTTCAACAATTAAGAATCTTGTGGCTAAATTTCCAACACATCTCTTAGTACTCGTAGAAAGTCAAATAAGAATATTTACTTTCTAATTAATTTAACACGGCTACAAACTGTCATTGATCTATAAGCTTCAAAAACTTATCAATGAATACTTTTTGTAGATGCCAGCACATTTTTTCTATCCTATCAAACACAATACTTATTAATATTAAATATAGACGCTTAAGGGATCTAGGATGTGTGTGTGTGTGTCATAAATTTCACTTAGATTTTTACACAATAATGCCACGAACCTGTTAATTCTTTTGGGATCGATGCAATGACGTAACGAAGAATATTAGGGCCCCAAGCCCAAATACGTACTTAGCTTCTGTCAAACTTTGAGCCCCTTAGAGTACCTGGGCTCCCAGAAATGGGGGAGGGGTTCAGGGGTTATATGTTACGTCACTGAATTAACAAAGGAGTTGCATATGTTGCTATGAAAGTCAGTTTTGATAATTGTAGATTGGGTCACAGAAATCATTCACAAGCACAAATGATCCCTCTCTGGACTAATAATAATTTATTACTTGAACTAGCTACTAAATAATATGCAGTTCCATGTGTTCTATACATTTTCCCCTAGGAAAATTCCATTGAGACTGAAAGAGGTTCCTGCTTGTTGTTCTAGCGTAAAGCTTACTATGGGGACGCTACAGTCATTAGTACCCTTTTCTTCTTCCAGTTAAAGCAAAATACCCATTGCTTTGAGCTAAAAAAAAAATTAACAAGGTATATTTTAGAAAAGATACTGAAATAAATACTATAAAATCCTGAATCTGAAATCTATAGATCATCTTCTATCCATATAGTGCAAAAAAAGTTTCAAAAACTTGCATTAAAAGTTTGAAAAACTCAGTTGAATTTCGATGTTTTCCCATAGATTAACATTACTCCGGAAGTAAGTGAAGGTTCCACTCAATGTTGTTGCTTACAAAGTAGAACTTGTCCATACCAGTTTTCAAGCAACTTACTGATTCGCTCTCCTGAGACCATCGTTCCTCCGCCAGTACTCTGTCTGGTGGCGCCATCTAGCAATTATGACAAGAATGAATGCAAATATTGCCATTGGTTACAAGATTGTATTGCTGCGAAAACTCCCAAATGTATTAAAATATAGATTGTCCTGTAGTAATGCTTCGCATCGTTATTGGTTTTAATAATTCCTAAAAATTATGAAATCCATGTCTCTAGTTTAGATAACATTTTAATAACTTGAGTTTGATTCAAAACCTCAATTTTGAGCCACTAAAATCTAATTTGTCTTTTTAATAATACATTAGTGCGAAACACTTGGAATAAACATTTATCTACGCTTGTTAGAATAAATTGAGCTCAAAATCACTATGTTTACATAGTTGGAAATTTTACAAATATTATTGAATAAGGTATCAATCTTCTGATCTCATAGATCAAAATAAAAGTAGTAGTTCATTATGGTCAATAATTCAATTATCAAATGTAATGCTGTTGATTCAATTAAAGTATTATCAAAAGTATTTTAAAATTTATTTATTTGGAGATTATTTGGTTGTTTAAAACAGAAAAATTAAATATTAAATCAACTGCCAGTCTGTGATTGCCGTTAAAGAGTAAATTATATATTTATTTCATGGCATCCTTTATTCATTATTTGCTGTGTTAAAAAGAATTCCTTCGTTTAGTAGTTATTCTCAACCAAGAGTGCATATGCCTTTTACTATGATAATGCGATTGTGTTGAAGTAAAATTCCTATTGGAAATATGCATCTTTAAACGGTCTTAAAAAAGTCTACCTTTTAATGTTGAAATGCCGCACCGTTGTAATATTTACCGAAGTTCTCAAAATTTTTGATGCTTCATATATGAGTATATCGATCCTTTATCTGCTAGGTTATTCAAAAGTGTATGCGAATAATCAATATGAGCTCAGTTAAAATTATTGTTCCTAAATTATTTATGTACTTTTTTTATTCCGCAGGATGATCGATTCAACAGTCGCGTCGACCAAAAGACAGGATACACTACCCACAACATGCTTTGCATGCCCATTTTGGACGTAGATGGTGAAGTAAAAGGAGTAGCACAAATCATAAACAAATGTGGAGGTGACGAACCTTTCACGGATGCTGATGAGAAAGTAAGTCTATAGAAGGAGGTTTTATTATTAATAAAGGCCATAATTCTTAATTTACATTTTCCCATCCGAACCTTCATTGCTGTGAATTCATTGAGGAAGCAAACTGTTCTCAAGTGGTAAGGTTAGTTCGAATGAGGAAGAAATCTATACAAATAAATAAAATTGAAGTGTCTGTTTGTAATTTCAAATTAGCAGCAATTGCTTGCGGGGCGGGGGGTTTAAGGGGCGTTAGAAATTCCGATTTTTAAGTTATTAGACGTACAGTCTTGAAACTTAGTAAGTAGATTCCTCTCATAGGGTAGAGATACGCCACAAAATGGGTTTCGTGAAAATTGCCCTCAAGTGGTGTTCCGGGACTTAAGGGGCGTTATAGATAATTATTTCCATTTTTAAACTATTAGACGCACAGTCTTTACATTTGATAAGTATATTTCTTTTATAGAGTGGAGATCAGCTATAAGAAGGTTTTGTGAAAACAGACCTCTAAATGGCGTTGGGGGGGGGGGATTTAGTGGCGTACTAGATAAATATTTTCGTTTTTAAACTACTTCACCTCCCTGCTTGAAAATTGGTAGGAATGTTTCTTTCATGGAGTAAATATCCGCTACAAAACAGGTTTGGGAAAAATTGACCCCCAAGGGGTGTTGCGGGGTGTTAAGGGCAGATATAAGTAATTATTTCTATTTTTAAACTATTAGATGCAAAGTTTGAAATTTGGTAAGCAGATTCCTCTCATAAGATAGAGATACACTACAAAATGTGTTTTGTGAAAATCAACCCCTAGGCCGCGTTGCGGGGGTTCAAGGGGCGTTATTGATAAATTTTTTTTTGCATTTTTAATTTATTGAACGCACAGTCTTCAAATTTTGCTAAGCAGATTCCTTTCATAGTGTGCAATTCCCCTACAAAATTGGTTTTGTGAAAACAGACCCAGAAGTGGCGTTGCGGGGGCTCAAGTGGCGTTATAGATAATTATCCCGATTTTTAAACTATTAGACGTACAGTCTTGAAATTTGATAAGCAGATTCCTTTCGTAAAGTAGAGAACCGCTACAAAATGGGTTTCGCGAATATGAACTACCAAGTTTAATTTCGGGAGATTAAGAGGCGTAATTGATAAATATTTCCATTTTAAACTATTTGATCATCCTGCTTGAAAATTGGTAGGCATGTTCCTGTCATGGAATATAATTCCTCTAACAAAGAGTAAAGCGAAAATTGACCCCTAAGGATGGTTGCGAGGGGTCAAGAGGAGTTACAGAAAAATATTCCTGTTTTTAATTGTTAGACCCATATACTTGAAATTTGTTAAGCATGTTTCTTTTGTTGAATAGGGAACCACTAAGAATGTATTTTAAGCAAATCAAGTTCTGGGGAGGTGCAGGGGGTTACTGGGACGTATTGACGAAAAAAATTACTTTTTTCGAGCTACAAGGACTATAATAATGAAATTTGGTTTGCATTTTTCTTTTGTTGAGTTGAAATCCGCTAAGAGCGGTTATTTTGGAAAACGGCTTTCAACGGGATTACGGGGATATTGATAGTAAAACTTTTGTTTTTTTTTTGTTAGATTTAGACTTGAAATTTGGCTTGCATGTTCAATTTACGGAGTAGAGATCCACTGAAAATTGGTTTTGCGGGAATCCACTTGATTTTTGGGTTACGAAAGAGCCAACATCATTCTATGCTTCATTTTTAGAGATTTTTAGAAAACACAAATTAGATGAGTTCTGCCCCTTTTTTTTTTATCAACAAGCGACAGTTACAGGTATAAGTATATTTTTCAATACAATCGAATTCTTAATGCAGGACTTAGATATCAATAATTTATACATATATATAAGCAGTAAAAATTTATAAAACATCATGAAATTCTCAGCGAAGCGGGCGGGTAACAGCTAGTCTATATATATAAAGGAGAAAAGCGACTCACTGACTGACTGACTGACTGACTAATCACGAAATCTCTGGAACTATTCAACCTACAGACTTGAAATTTGGTAGACATGTTCCTTTGATAGAGTAGACATCAGCTAAGAAAGGATTTTCCGAAATTCGAAACGCAAGGGGCGTTACGGGGGGTTAAGTGCTTTAATAATAATTGTTTCCATGTTTAAACTACTTGATGTACAATCTTAAAATTGGGTAAGCGGATTCCTTTCAGAGAGTAGAGATCCGCTATAAAATGAATTTGCTGAAAATCGACCCCCAAGTGGCGTTGCAGGGGCTTAGGGGGCGTTATAGATAATTATTTCCATTTTTAAACTATTTGATGCACTGTCTTTAAATTTGATATATAGATTCCTTTCGTAGAATAATGATCAGTTACAAAACGGGTTTTGTGAAAACATACTTCTAAGTGGCGTTGCGGGGGATTAAGGGGCGTAATAGATAAATATATCCGTTTTTAAACTACTTCACCTACCTGCTTGATAATTGGTAGGTAAGTTTCTTTCCTGGAGTAAATATCCGCTACAAAATGGGTTTTGGGAAAATTGACCCCCAAGGGGTGTTGCGGGGGCGGGGGGTTTAAGGGGCGTTATAAATTCCTATTTTTAAGTTATTAGACGTACAATCTTGAAACTTAGTAAGCAGATTCCTCTCATAGGGTAGAGATACGCTAAAAATGTGTTTCGTGAAAATTGCCCCAAGTGGCGTTGAGGGGACTTAAGGGGCGTTATAGATAATTATTTCCATTTTTAAACTATTAGACGCACAGTCTTTATATTTGATAAAGAGATTTCTTTCATAGAGTAGAGATCAGCTATAAGAAGGTTTTGTGAAAACAGACCTCTAAGTGGCGTTGCAGGGGAATAAGTGGCGTAAGAGATAAATATTTTCGTTTTTAAACTATTTGACCTACCTGCTTGAAAATTGGTAGGAATGTTTCTTTCATGGAGTAAATATCCGCTACAAAACGGGTTTGGAGAAAATTGACCCCAAGGGGTGTTGCGGGGGGTTAAGGGCAGATATAAATAATTATTTCTTTTTTTAAACAATTAGACTCACAGTCTTGAAATTTGGTTAGCAGATTCCTCTCATAGGATAGAAATACACTGCAAAATGTGTTTTGTGAAAATCGACCCCTAGGTGGTTTTGCGGGGGTTCAAGGGGCTTTATTGATAATATTTTTGCATTTTTAATTAATTGGAAGCAACGTCTTCAAATTTTGCTAAGCAGATTCCGTTCATAGAGTGCAATTCCCCTACAAAATGGGTTTTGTGAAAAGAGACACCGAAGTGGCGTTGCGGGGGCTCAAGTGGCGTTATAGATAATTATCCCCATTTTTAAACTATTAGACGTACAGTCTTGAAATTTGATAAGCAGATTCCTTTCGTAGAGAACCGCTACAAAATGGGTTTTGCGAATATCAACTACCAAGTTTAATTTCGGGAGATTAAGAGGCGTAATCGATAAATATTTCCATTTTTAAACTATTTGATCATCCTGCTTGAAAATTGGTAGGCATGTTCCTGTCATGGAATATAATTCCTCTAACAAAGAGTAAAGCGAAAATTGACCCCTAAGGATGGTTGCGAGGGGTCAAGAGGAGTTACAGAAAAATATTCCTGTTTTTAATTGCTAGACCCTTATACTTGAAATTTTTTAAGCATGTTTCTTTTTTTGAATAGGGATGCACTAAGAATGTATTTTAAGTAAATCAAGTTTTGCGGAGGGGTGCAGGGGTTACTGGGACGTATTGACACAAAAGAAATCCTTTTTTCGAGCTACAAGGGCTATAATAATGAAATTTGGTTTGCATTTTTCTTTTGTTGAATTGAAATCCGCTAAGAGAGGTTATTTTGGAACACGGCTCTCAACGGGATTACGGGGATATTGATAGTAAAACTTTTTTTTTTTTCTGTTTGATTTAGACTTGAAATTTGGCTTTCATGTTCAATTTACGGAGTAGAGATCCACCGCGAAAATTGGTTTTGCGGGAATCCACTTGGTTTTTGGGTTACGAAAGAGCAAACATATTTCTATGCTTCAATTTTAGAGATTTTTAGAAAATACAAATTAGATGAGTTCTGCCCTTTTTTTTTTATCAACAGGCGACAGTTACATGTATATGTATATTTTTCAATTCAATCGAATTCTTAATGCTAGGACTTAGATATCAATAATTTATACATAGATATATAAGCAGAAAGAATTTATAAAACATCTTGAAATACCCAGCGAAGCGGGCGGGTAACAGCTAGTATTTAAATAATCTTTGAGTTATACCTTCTAATGGTTCAAATAAGGCTATTTGAGTAAAAATACCTACAAAAGTGGTCTCAGAATAATTGAATTTTATTAAAGTGACATCGTTATTCAAAGCTGTTCTCTCCAAATGCCAAAATGCACAAATTTTATTTAGTAAATTAAATTTGTGCTGCCATCTATTATTGAAAAAACGAAGCTTAAAAAATTTAAACAAAGCATTGTCAAAATTTTTTAGAAATTTAAGCAAAGCTTTTTCATTTTTTAAATTCCACCTAATACATTTTTTATGCTCAAAATTGAATGATTTCCTACAGAAAAGCTATTTCATCAAGGGTATAAAGAACTATTTATCACCCCCTCCCCTTTTCTTTCTTCTTACTATAGTTTAATTTTTATAATATATTGTGCGAATTATATATATGATGTAGTAAAGAGTGTATTAAAATGTATTTCCTAATATTTCTGTATTTTTCTCTCAATTCAGTATAATATTCTCTGCACCTGAATAATTTTCAATTACGGACATGAAGTGAAGTTAATTTTTGGTTTCGAATTGACTAACTAAACTTCTTGGATGAAGAGAACAATTTATGCTGTGTGAATGAATCTTTGAGAATTTCTTATAGAATCATGAAGCTCTCAATTTTCTTGCCTTTCTCAGAATGTTATCTTCTTGCGATTTGTAGTTATTTTCTTTGGTTGTGTAAATTTTCTTTTTGTAACTTTTTAGTACTAATGCTCCCAAAAGGTATTTGTGTTTAATAATAAATATTAGCAGCTTAATTTTTCATTTTCGTAAAATGTTTCCACATTTGTTATTGTTTTTTTATTAATCATATAATTTAGGTAGCATCTTTGTTTGTTTTATTATTCTCGAAATGAACTTTTTTTGTGACATTTTTTCAGGTATTTTCCCGATACCTTCAGTTTTGTGGAATTGGTCTTCGAAATGCCGAACTATACGAAAGATCAGAGTTAGAAAACAAACGAAATCAAGTGAGTAAGTTTGTTTTGGTGCTTTTTCAAACTCTTCTACTTTTGTAAAAGACATGCATTTTTATTCATTTTTGTCCAATTTCTGATTTTTTGTATTTACAATATTATAAAGAAATTGGTATTGGTATTATCGTAACCTATTGGCGACAATATGTGAAATGAAGCGCATGATTGAAAATTCAGCGCATACGACACGGGCGAAATCGAGGATGCCATCTTGGCGAGTTATCTTTAACTTTGGACATTGTTGCGATAACACGTAAGTTCCAAGAAAGAAAAAATTAAAAAATGTTTGGTTATCAGGAAACTGGTTAAGGATAAAAGGAGAGCAACTATACAAATTGTTTTTCAACTAACAAATAATTTTAAATGATCTTAAGATGGTGAAGCAATTTTCATTATTTATCCGGTTAATTATATAATTATTACTCTTAAAATTTGCATTAAGTTACGATTTTACTTTTCTCTGGAAGTTGCTTTCTCTGTTCAGTCATGGATTTCTAGTCGTGGGACCACTAAAGACCCAAAGTATGGAAGGGCTGATTTACATCAAATCTGTTGAGGCTCGAAGTCCTCACATTGGTATAGTGTGGAAGTCTGAGAAGTGAGGTGCCATCCGAGGTGTCATCTTTGTTACTTGACTGAAACTCAAAATTACTAGGTCTCTCTCACTGATGTAGCTAGGTCTGAGTGGGCCCTGTATCAAAATTCCTTCAGGGCCCTTATTTTGATATGAAACCCCTGCTAGTGATACTGTAGTTACACATGTTGGAAGCCTCCTATAATTGATACAGCAGTAGCTATGCCCCTGGTCCGTCACCTAATGCCCCACATGTTGCTTTGAAGCAGTGCCGGATTACTCATTAGGCGGAGAAAACAATTGCCTATGGGCCCTGTGCTCTTTAAGGGCTCACAAGAGCATATTCTGTTTTCTGTTAATGCTCCAAAAACAGGCTTCAGGGCCCCGAGAATTCAACTGCCTAATAGCCTCCATGTCATTTAATCTGACACTGTTTTGAAGTGTGGTATTAATAAGCTATCAATTAATTTGAAAAATGCTCAGTATTTTTCATAAAAAATTTGGCATATGTTATAGCTTTTTTTGTTGTTGCCAAAACATATTTTTATCCAGCCTACTGCTGAAAAAGAATATTTCTTTCAAAAAATGTTATTCAATTCAGTGTTGATTTTGGGTTGATTTTTTAATTTAGATCTCGGTTTTAACATTATTTAAGTCTTGTTTATATTTTCTTTATTATGTTACTTACTTATGCAGGTTACAGAAATATGTTGTTCTTACATTTGCTTATTGTTATGTATTGTCGTAGCCACATGACTTTTAATTATGAAATATTTATATATGAAATTTTCCGCTCATATTATAGGTGCTATTGGATTTAGCTCGTATGGTCTTTGAAGAGCAAAGTACAATTGAACATATTGTTTACAGAATCATGACCCATACTCAGTCTTTACTTCAATGTGAAAGATGTCAAGTTCTTCTTGTGGATGAAAATACAAAGGTATTTGTCAATCCTTTAAAATTTGTAATTTTTTTGAAGTTTAAGATTAATATAGCTTTTTTTTTCAACTTCACTAACAGTAAGTTTTAATTTTGCTAATAGAGTATCAAGTATTTTATTTGTACTGAAGTAGAAATATGCTGGTTATTATATTTTAAAGGGGTTGTTACTCTCTTTCTATATTATTATTTCTTAGTTATTTATCCTACTTCTATTTTATTCTGTCATATAAATATATGGTTATAAAAAAATTGGAATCTGTCCAGTGTTTAAAAGTTACAATTTCAGAACAAATGGTTTTGCTAAAGCTTGTTTATAATACTCAGTTTATGCATTTTTTCTTTCTTATTGAAATATTTTTTGTTATATTCATAAAAAAAAGTCTTCATACTATATTCTAAGATAATAATGCATATTTAAAGTAATCAAGACTAAATATTCCTATTAAAAATACTTGTAAGAAACTCTAGCATTATGTTTATCCTGTCCTATTATGTGTTAGTCCTGTTAATTATGTATATCTAAAATCTTTTACATGTGACTCAATATATAACACAACTAGAATAAAGTCTTATGTGTTGCATTTTATGTTTTTGTATTTTAATTATAATATAAATTGTATCAATGTAATTTTAAAAGTTTTTTTGTAGTTATTTTCTCATACAATTTTTTGATTAATTTTTAATTCTGTGGAAACAATTATGACAATATTAAAGTAAGACATGTTTATAATACACATATTAAAATGAGCATTTTCTCTTCAGCTTTACAGTAAAAACTAATTTTATCAAAATATTTCTTTCTTCTTTCTCCCCCCCCCCTAAAATGATAAATTACATTGAATTGATTAACTGTTACTGTGTTTAAATATTAAATTAAGAATTTTAAAGTTGTATGGATTTTGCATTGGGATTGAATAAGCAATAAGATAATAGTATAATTTTACTTAGAGTGCTAAAATTTTACTTTAAAACTTATGTATAGCGTTTACATAAAGGATAAGATCCACTATATATATATATATATATAAAACATGATCTAAATGTTTAAAAATAAATTAAGTAACTTTTTTGCTGCTCCATTTCATAATGTAGTCATAACATATATGTGTGTGTGTATGTATTAAAAACAAAATTTTTAAAAACTTCAACTTTAAATTTTTTTATAGACATTTTCAAGAGTCTTTGATTTGGATGTTAATGATATGAATGCTGAAAATGCAGATGCAAGAAAGAGGTACATATGATTGTGCTAAAGGTTATATATATGTATAAAATCATTCTTAGTTTGTATTTATAACTCAGTTAATACATTAATAAAAATTTTGGAAGAATATGGGGAAAATGTTTTGATGAAAATGTATCGGGAAATAATTGGAAATGGAATAACCCAATAGTGTAAAAAAAATTAACGAAAGTGTGTGTGTAGGGAAGGGGGGAAAGATCAATTTACAAAAATTGTTTAGACTGTTTTATATAAAAGTATTATTTTTTAAAAAAAGTTTCTTTAGTTGAAATTGTACTTTTAAAATTAAATGGGGAAAAAAATTAAAAAATTTGAAGGGTGAAACTTTTCATTTCAAATTATAGAAACTTTTTCATAATTATTTAGAAAGCAAAACTCTTTATGTTTACCAACTTAAAGTTCAATTTTAAAATTTGTAGAACATTGCTTTTTTTTTTGCACTTTGTTAAGAAAATTTCTTCATAAAATGTTTGCTATTTCATCAATTTTCTATTTAGATTTGTGATGTTTAGTCTAATTTTCATATTTATTCAGACAGAAGTGCTTCTCCATATTATAGTATCATTTTTAGATTTTCCCCCATGATTTTTAATTATATTCTTTTGAAAGAAAGCTACCAGTCTGTCATGAAAAAAATTTTAGAACTGAATAAGAGATTCATATTTATATGGGAAACATACAGTTAAAGTTAAGCTATTTGCTGACAAAAATTCCGAGTCACATAGCAAAATCAACTTCCACATTCATAACAATGAAAGAATCTGAATCCAAATTAAATTAAGTACCATTTTCAGAAATACAGTGAGGCATTTGATGTATATGAAAAAGGTTTTGGCTCAATATACAAATATATGTTCTTCAGCTGTTTGCTTCTATTAGAGAGTTTGGTTCTTTATTGTTGTTCAGGCTTATTTTTGCTTTTAAAGCAGACATCTCAAACTGATCAAATCAATGTTATTCTATTCATATGTTAGGGCTTGTTAAAAAGTGTTTTAGAAAACTAGTAGCTCTCCTCATACAGCAGAAGGATTTTGGGAAACCACTTAGGAGAATAGGGATATAGGAAAGGGGGAATTGGGGTGTTTATTATACCTTGGTTGACTTAAGCAAAGAAACACTCAATAATCGACTAGATAAACAAGATTTCCTGAATAATTTATTTAAAAATATTATTATGTGTATTATATTGTTATGAGTATATTCTATATATTGCATTTTTGTATATTTTTTGGGAGGAGCAAAAATATATGTCCCAGGTATCAGTTATACTCAATATATCATTCAGAGAAATGAGATATGATGACCTCTTAAAGAGAAATTAAAGTTTTCTTATTTTGAAATTAAGATCATTCATTTAAAACTTTAGCACAAGAGTGTACTTTTTATTTGTTGAAAATTAACAGGAAAACGGTTTCCATGAAGTCCAAATGGCCAATTTTAATATTCATGTTAAATGTTCACATTTATATTATATTTTTTAATATTACTTTTTCTGAAGATATATGTCTGATTGAGCTTTCTTTTTCTATCTATATTATGTTTGAAGTAATTCTCATAATGTTTCTAAATTTCAATTTTATGCTTGAAATTATTTGTTTACACTTGAAAGTATTTCAAGACTTAGGTGTTTGACATAATGTGGTGTTTATTATATAGATTTACTGTACATATTTTGTTAGAAATGTTGTTTTCTAATAAAATTTTATTATAACATTTCTTTATAATTGCAGTCCATTTGAAGGTCGTTTTCCTATAAATGTAGGAATTACTGGATATGTTGCCACGACAGGAGAGGTGAGTATTGGATATTTTTTTGTAGTTTTTATTATTCTTAGCTAATTTTTTTTCTAAATCATTATATTGTATTTCCTGAATAATTTAAATCCTCATAGTAAATTTATTAATAAATATATGACTAAAGCCTGTAGGTTTTGTTTTTATAAAAAATTATGTGCATGGAATTAGTCTGTTTTATGTTAAATATAACTTAACAGCCATTATTTGATTGGCTATTAGAAATTTGAAACAACAGAATATTTCATTGGGCATGTTAAGGTGCTGTGACTAAGTTACTGCATGTTAAAGTCTCTGAATTTATCCATCATTTGAAATTGTGTTAAATTTAGTGAACATAAAAATTCTATATTTTTTTTCTATAAATTTAATCAAGGTTTGTACTATAGTTATCTTAAAGATTTTTCTATACTTGAATGTGGAATATTTCTCATAAGAACACTGTTTTTATAAATGTATATATATATTCATTTGTATTTATTACTTTTTCATATACATTTCATATTTTGTTCTTTTCAGACATTAAATATTCCTGATGTTCTTCAAGATGACAGATTTGATCCATCAGTGAGTTTTTAATTGTTTATAAAATGCCCAATAGGATTTAATTTATTGTAATAACTTTTCCTAATTCTTAGTGGTGCACATGAGTTTTGCTACATTTAAAAGATACTTGTGTCAAAACTAGATTAAATTAAAAAAATTTTCATTGGAAGTGGAACTTTATAAAACAAAAGTGTCTTGAGTTTTTCAAATAATGAATATAACGATAGTTTAAATTACTTTGAATGTTACAGTATATGCTTAAATTTGCAGTTTTGTACTCAGTGTTAGTGTTTAGAATATTCTTTAGACTAAATTAGAATTTTAATTTGACTAAATGAGTAGTAAGAAAATAAA
>BMAO01029565.1:0-35614 GCA_019973975.1 Trichonephila clavata | reverse complement strand
TAATAATTTTAAAATACACGTTTGGGCCAGTAAAATAAATTTAGATTATGAGACTTAATAGTATAAAATTACACTGGATTACATTCGTGTATTAAATTCCAAATCTGCATCCAGCTTGTTCATGTTTTATGTGCAAATGAGAGTGTTACCAATAATATAAATCAAAATTTTATCCGGAGTAAAATTATTTGTTTTCCTATAGGTAAGTAAATAAATTACACTGGGCAACAAAATAGAAACATTGTTTTGTCTCAGAAAGAAAAATATGTGATTCTGATAGCATTTCTTCTCCTGAATTCAAATATGATATCGATTTTTCTCCATCACGCAAGGTTTTCAGTAGACAGGCATTTATAATTTGAAACACTTTAACATTTTCTACATTCTTAAGAACACAATATTCGAACATTCGGACCCACCTAGAAATTAAGAAATCACGATTTTCCTTTATATTTCGCCTGTGGAGTATCCCTCTTGATGGTTCAACAATAATCGGCCAGCATATTAGCATTCCATTTGCCTTCATATCTCTTTTCTATCGCTGAAATCTCCTGATGAAAGCGTTTCCCGTGCTCATCGCATACTGCACCAAGATTTTCCGGGAAGAAATCTAAGTGCGAGATCAGGAAGTGTATTTTTAAGGACATATTACAGCCTAAATTTTTATAAGATGTTATAAGATCATGAACAATATCACGGTAATTTTCCGCCTTTAGATTTCCCAAAAAACTGTGAATGTCATTTTTGAAGGCTTGCCAAGCTGCTTTCTCCAGTGGATTTAATAGTTCCTCAAACTTCTCATCATGCATTAGTGATCGTATTTGTGGACCCACAAATATCACTTCTTTAATTTTTGCTTCACTAATTTTAGGAAACTTCTGTTTTAAGTACATGAAACCAGGAGTATTTCCATGGCTTTCATGAAATTCTTCATTAATCCTAATTTGATATGTAATGGAGGTAGACACACATTTTAGGATTACACAATGTGTCATTATTGACATTTTCTGTCCAGGAAGTAATGATTCGCGTTTAGACCAATCTTTTCTGATATAATGGTTTTTTCTGTCCCTCCTATCCCAAAGACACAATAAACAACAGTACTTTGTGTAACCAAGCGGCAGACCATGAATAAGTGCAATTACCTTCAAATCACCACAAATATTCCATTCATACACTTCATATTGAAGCTTTGCCAATATAAATTGAAAGTTTTCATATGTTTCTTTCATACTAGCAGAGTGAGTCACATGTATTGATGGGAATTTATTTTCATTATGCAGAAGCACTGCTTTTAAACTTGCTTTGGAGGAATCAATGAACAAGCACCATTCTATAGGGTTATGTTCAATACCAAATGTCTCCCCATGAGAGAAGAAATGTCATTACAAAACACTAAGCCCTTTTCTTCAGAAAAATAGTCTTTACATTGAGAATGACGAGTACGATAAGTACATATCTTTGTATTCTTTTGAAGAAGATTCCATCCTTTTATCCAGGAACCAAGAATTTCAGACTGTTTTATGGATAACTTTAAATCTCGTATGAGATCGTTAAGATCTTCTTGAGTCAATAAATGAAGCTCAGATGAACAGCTTGGTTCAAAAGTTGTATCACCACAAACTGTTTCTTATTCCTCCTTACTTCTATCGGAATCTGAGCTCTCTTCATCTAATGTCACATGTTCTGGAGGCTTTGGTATGGCCAATTGTTCGCTTTGTGGAACTTGTCTCATTGCAGATTGCGAGTCAGGGTACACCACTGTATGTTTTGATTTTGACGTAATCCCTTTAATGTATGTTAAGCAGAAATAACAGTCAGAGGAGTGATCTTTGGGTTCCCTCCAAATCATAGGGATGTGCCTGCCTGTTGTGCCTGATGCCAAAGTGTCTGTACATGTCTGAACTTGCACAACAGTAGCAATGATAACATTTGAGTTAGCTCATGTGGTTCCATCATATTTACAATGCTCTAGGAGTTTTTATATTACAATGGACAAATGGTCGTTTATTAAAAAAATATATATTTAAATACATTAATTGAAATTAAAATTTAAAAAAAACGTGGGTGATGGAGAATTTTCAAATACATATTTGAAAACATGATAAAAAACTGCATTTAGTACAACTATTGGTACTCATGAGATACAAATCATGTTGACCAGTGTTATTAAAGCTTTTAAAAAATTTACTAAACATTATTTTGTTCCAATCTTTTCGTTTTTATTATGCATCAGTATTAATAAAAATGAATAATTATTTATATCAAAAAATGTATTTATCATTAAGAAAAAATTAATTTCTTAATGATATTAAAACTATTTAGTATTTAATGCAAGGTTAAAAAAAGGCTAAAATATATATTTATCAATTTTAATGAAATAAAAATGATTGAAAATAAGTTAAATGCATAAGTTTTGCTACTCAATCATAAATTTATTTAATAAACAAACTAGTTAGTTGGCTCTGTTTAATACATTACTTGTTTATAGTAAAAACCAAAGTCATATTTTTAGCCAAAATTAATAAGCATTTTTTCATGAAAATATGCACATATACATTATTAATTAAGAACATATAAATGTATTTGAAAATATAAGAATTTACATCTAAAAATAAAAAAAACAAACAAATGTTTTATAAATTATATATATATATATATATATTGCATATATATTATTCTGAATTTAATTTAAGTTATAGAGCTGTATTTTTTCATTTTCATCTCTACAGAATGTTTCCAAAATGACATAAAATTAATTCTGCATTGAAGGAAGTACTTTTAAAACAATTTAGCTACATTTTTTATTTCTTTTAAAATGAGAATTTTAATTTGAATCTATAGAACCATTAGAGTCTGAATAAAGGAATGAGTAACCAAATATATGTAAGTGTGCGTTAAAAAATGGAACGCTTGAGTATTTAAATGGCATACAAATATATATTGAATTCTTTTTAACGTATGGAAGTAGAAATTAACATTATATTTAAATTTTAAATTTATTTAATTTTGCTAATTTTAAACTTAAATTTTATACCAGGATTCAAAATTTTAAAAAAATCATTTTGGTGTGAACAAATCTATAAAAAAAAAATACATTTAAGTACCTGATGAAGGAACTTATGTTATAAAATAAAGTGTGGCATTTAGAAAAATGCTTAAAATGTAAATTGACAAACGTGTTTTTAGTATCGTTTAATATAATGCTAAATGATCCTGCAGTACTATTACTTATTGAAATACAAATCAAAAGAATATAATTGAGATGAGAAACATTGCTAGTAATCCTAGAAATATTTGTTTTTTATCTGTGTTCTTAAATTAAAAGGTTCGAAATTTCAATTCATTGATTCAAATTTCAACGCAAAACAATATTTTTAAAGTTTTTTTACAGGACATACTTAACTTAAATTTTATCAGACTGTAAAACAAAGGAAATAGTAAGTGTTTCATATTACGTGTGCTTAATATATTGCTTACAAATTAACAAGACTTACAAGTTAATTGTAAATCTATTTATTTTAGTGAAATATGCGTGATTTGAACCATCTTTTTTAATTGTTAATTGTGGCATTTTTCAGAATTATTGCATTAAATAATACGGCACGTTTGCCAATCATAGAATTGCATTAATATTTAAAAAACAGATAATAAAATAAATCTTGTATCTGATTGGTCAGAAATTACTTTTGTTTTTCTTTTGGCAACCTACTAAAAGCAAACACGCCACGTATGCTCAACTCTAGCATAAGCTCCAACTCATGTTTACATACAACCGTAGAGAAATGAAAGTTTTCAAAATTGACGACGCAAAGCATCTCCACTCTTGCGGATCACCCAGACTGTGTGAGAAAATGCACATACTTCACCAGACCCCCCGCAGTACAAACAGAAGAAAAGTCATTTGCATTTACTGAAAGTCAAATGTCGGTAGTAGAGTTTCCGGCAACACCGAAAGGGGAAGCTAGTATTTGCTTGAAAGGCGAGATTCTACCAGGGCACTTCACCATGTTTAAAAACTGGAATGTTTAACGTAGTCCTTAGCCATATGATAATTTATACAAAGAAAGTTCTGCATGCTTTTAAGTCAAATGTATTTCCATTGCAATCTTTTATTTCTGGTTCTTGTCGATGCGATGTAAATAAGATTCTAAATGCATATGATGAATGGTTAGGGAAGCAAATATTAACATATTCATCAGGAAATCCTGCCTGCTGCTCTTGCATTTTTGCTTGAACTACACAAGAGAATTAGTGATGTTTATTTAAAAAAAGTGTGGAATATAGATATAGATGGAATATTAGGTGTGTGTTCTGGGTAACAGATTTTGACACTTGAGTCGCAAAGATATTTTTATGTAACGTAAATGTAAACAATTATTGGATAGAAAAATGAGAACAGTTAAATCCTGTTTTGACTTGTGGGAAACGAAAATTCTAATATGTGAGGATATATTAAGGTATTCATATTTCTATCTGTAAGAAATGGTTCTTATTTGAATTTAATTTAAGATATATATGCTCATCGATAAAAGGAATTCGTGAAATGTACTATTTTAGGCATGTTTTTTTTCCAATTTGTATTATAGATTACCGTTATTTGAAGTAGTTATTCGTTGAAAACTGAACTTTAAAATTTTTAAAAGTAAAGTAATTAATGTAGATATACACATACGGAGACACACACGAAATATTAAATGCTATTGACACAAAATATTAAATGTACACGTGCCACAATGTGGCGAGGTGGAGTTGTAACAATGACACGTGAAGATTTATGAAAAAAGTTTGAAAAAAATCAACCTTTTTTATTAGAAATTGAAAGATGAACTATTTTTCAATATTAAAAATTTTGAAAAGATAAGTAACCATTTTTTACAATTTATTGAAGTGGTATTATCTCAAACAAACAACAACAAAAAAATCGACTCTAAATTTGGATTAAAATATGTTAGTGAATAAATGTTTTCTACTACGAACGCGATAAAAAAATTTTTTTTACTCAACACTAGCTGATGTGCACCTATAATAACCTAATTTTGTGAGCAAATGCAAGAGTTAATCCTAATGTAGATGACTTGGTAAAAAAAGTAATAAATCAAAAGCAACATTAGATAAATACTGATAGCTTAACAATTATTTTGAATTAAATGATTCAAGATGCTCATTTTTATTTTGTATCTAACCTAATTTATTGAACTGTAACAGTAAATAGTAAAACCTAAGTTTGTACTTTCGTCTCATTATATTACTTTTAAATTTCGATTACATAGACTTGCATTGAAAAAAATCCCATACGTCTGTAAGTACATTTTTCCATTTTCCCCCCGGAAGAGTTGGAAGGGGCATGGATAATTATTTTTTTATTAAGTAGGGGCACTCTTCTCAAAAAGGTTGGCCACCACTGAAATATAGCAAAGAGAAATTCATTATACCTAAGTTTCTGAGGAGGTTTAGAATTTTTAAGATGTAATTATTTGAACTATGTTTTATATCAGCACCTGTAATTATATTAATTTTCGTGATAAACATTATTGGTATAGTTGCTTCACTTAAAAAATATAATTAATAACAACGCATTAATGATAAAAAAGCTCTATATATATAGCCTTATTCTATTTTTCTTTTCAGACAGCAAAGGCTATTTCACTCCAAACGCAACATCTCTTCCAAAAATAAGCAAAGAAGAAAACATGCGAACATATTTTTACATCCATTTAATTTTCCTTAGAATTCCAGACCTTCGCTTTTCCAGTAAAAATATCGAACGTTATATATAGCGCGCATAAATTTTGAGAAGACTTTAAGAAAGCGAGGTCCATATGTTGCTAATCGATAAATGCAGTATATTTACTTTTCGAAACCCAAAGGTAAGTAAAAAATACCGTTTCCAACATAAATCAAGCTTCTACCTTTAATAAATAAGATATACAGAAGGTTTCTCCTCACCATTTCTCAAACTATATGTGTAAAGGAAGTTAAACCCAAAGGAGATAGCGGACCGTTAACGTGTTTTATGGCTTTCGTGGTTTCTTTAAGTTGGAAATTTAAGATACTCTTTAAAGCGCAACCCATGCAGAATTTTATCAACATATTTTTGTGTGAGACAAATGTGCTGAAAATCCTGAGATTTGGTCATTGACTGTATTTTTACCTTTGTTCAAGTACTTTTGTGCGATGTATACTGCTTTACTACGTTTTTTTTAAATGGTTTTTTATAGCAAGTGGTTGTGTTTTTGAACACTATACTTAGCTGAGTAGACGAAAAAAAAATAATGACAATTTTCTTAAAGGATAGTGAGGTGTAAATATAATTATAAAAATTTGCGGATAAGTTAATCACTTCAACGAGTTCAGGTTATTAAAATAGCAACTCTCAATGTACTTCAAGTAAATAATGGTCCAATTTATTAATATTTGTACAATAAATAAATTTTAAACTACATATATTTAAAGAAAGAAGAAAATATAATTCACATCTCCTGGTATTTTACAGATGATTAAAAATTAATGATTTCAATTTGAGAAAACTAATTTTATTCCTTGAACAGCTAATCAAAGACTACACTCTTCGAAATTAAAACAAAATATATAAGATTTATAAATTTTTTAGACAATCCAAATTGTATTAAAAATAGCCTCTGGAATAGTTTAGTTTGTATAAGTAAATAAAGCTAATCCTCATATAAATAATTTTTGTTTGTCTTAACTCTTTAACATGACTAAAAAAAATATTTCATTTAAGGAACAGAAGTGCAAAAGCCTAACTAAAACTCTAATATTTACATGAAGGAATTCCAGTTTTATCTATTTTAAAAATATTTTATTAGTTATTAATAGTAAAAGCTAATTATCATTAATGTCCAACAATTTTTTTTAGTTGATTTTTTTGCCGTATGATAATTTTTTATATGTTTCTTTTATTCGTAGTAGGAACAATAAAATTTCAATTTTTTCGTTAGTATAAACTAAACTTTCAATAAGTATGTTTCAATGTAAAAATAATGTTTTGTTTTAAAGTTAGATTAATTAAAAAAAATAATCGAAACAAATAGTTAAAATTAATAAGTGATTGTTTATGTACAGAATACTATATCAATGATTTTTGAAACACACACATCTACAACTCAGGTTTGTTTGAATTTTATATTTAACTCCAATAAACTAACAGGATATTTATGAGTAAAATTCATTATTAAGCTTTCCAATACAGTAACAAGTATCAAATTTGCGTGGAATTATTTTTATTGAATTAAAGATTTCTTTCAGATCATGTCTCAATAGCTATTTGAAAAGAACGATAAACAAGAATTAAAAAGAAGATACAGGGAAAAAATGTTAATTTTAGCGTAATTGAAATAGCGAATATTTTGAAAAATAGACTGATATTTGATAAAAGTTTTAACTTCTAAAATTGATACATCATAATCACTGAAACTCATTTTTATTAAAAAAAATATTCCGTGATCCTTCAATTCTATCAATTTAAGCTAGTTAATTGCATAAAAAAGTATATATTTGTAATTAAATAGTTTATTGATAATTTTAAGAATTTGAATAGATTTTAAAATAAATATGCATATATATGAGAAACTACGCAATTTAAGGTCAGTTTAAACAACGTGATCTGAGTTGCTTTCAAAACACAAATGACCTCAGAACCTCGTTAATTAAGTCATAAAATGCTCAACAAAGAGACATCATACTTCCATGTAACGATGTCCAACAAAAGCACGACATGGCTATTTACCCTCCTAGTTTTAAAATCTGATGGTTCTCATTAGACAATCCCAGCTTCAAAACGAGTTTCATCCGCATCTTAAAGGGGTTAATTTTGTGGAACGAGCTAAAAGCGTGACCGCCCTGGGTTCGTGAATAATCACTTTGTTTCATGGCAAGGCCTAATCGAGGTCTTTTAATTTTGAGTCTTTTTAAGGACAAAACTCCCCTCTGTGTACACAAATTAGGGAACTCAATGATCTGCAAATTAAGCTCTGTCGCCGTAGTTGGAAAGTCGTAAAGAGAGTGTTAGTAGAGGTGGGAGACACTTCATTAGGAAGTTATGAAGGCTGGTTGAATTAAGTGAACAGTAAACGAATTCAAAATTATTTTAATGATATTCTTCATTAAAAAATTTAAATAATAAAGAGTTACTCGAAGTTTAACTTCCTAGAAAAACTCAATGTGAAAGTTAAAAGTTTATTGTTTTGAAAATGAGTTATCTAAGTACCAAGGAAATTGTTTAAATTAGAAAAAATAATAACGAATTAATATTTAATAAATAAAAATTTATAATAAATTATTTAAATAAATCATAATTTATAATAAATAATTTAAATAAATCATAATTTATAATAAATAATTTAAATAAGTATTAATTTATAATAAATATTTTAAATTGATAATAATTTATATCAAATAATTTAAATAAAAAGTAATAATAATTAATTAATAGTAATAAGTGAATTATTATTGCATTCAAGATATATAAGGGTACGGTAACTTGTGTTAAACATTCCTTTATTGTAGCTTTTTTACATTTTTGGAACATCCCATTTTATGACAAACAAAATAAATAAATAAAATCTAGAAACTTTTTAATGGCGTTTTATTAAAGTTACAGTTTACATAAATGTTTTGAAAGGTGGATAAACAATTAAAAAATATAAACTATATTGTTTCAGAATTTTGAATAAGAAGTTAACAAGAAAAAGGAGTTTGTTTTTGAAAACTATTTTTAAATAACTCCTTACAAATACATTTAACTAATATAAATTTTTATCGCTAATACTTTTAATTCCGTGTAAATAAAAATACATTTTTTAAAAAAGAATCCTTCTTCTTTCTAAATGATGCCTCTCAAACACTAACTTACAAAAACTCTAAAATGAAATATATCTCATCAAAATAAAGCAAATAATACAAAAAGAAGGAACGTAGTAATTCTTTTTTGGGAAGAAAGATATATATGATGAAACGACATAGAATAAATTTTATATATTAATGTATTTCACTTATTCATGTAGAAGTAATATTTATTTTTCTGGAGACAATGTTTATTTCAATGATATAAATAATAATATAATGAATATTTTCTTTCTCTGTGTTAGTATTCAAAATTCTATAATAAAAAAACCTTCATCCTTCTTGTAGTTTAATTAAATTAGTATGGTATCACATCAATGCCACTTCTTACGGGGAAAATTGAAGATTAATATTTAAACTTATACTCCGATTGAAGAATTTAGATTCGTAACTATCGAAACACAAATATCTATCTTTTCTCAAAATAAGATAATCTATTATTTAAATCCTATCTAGCAATATTTAATAAAACCAGTCAGTTTAAACAAATTGTTTCCTATTAAATTTGCGGTATAGTTAACCGAAAGAAAAACATATTTTCGGATTCTATGTACATCAAAATTGCATTTAAAATAACATTTAAGAAAACAAATTAAACTCAATTTCTGAATAATAATTTTCAAAATATTTATGCTGAGCAAGGGTAATAATGTCTGAATCAATGGTTGTATTAAATGCATTGTAGCATTTAAGATTTTTCACCCTACCTTTACATAAAAAAATTATCTATCTATATGTATAATTATCTACGTACATTTATAAGTTTTAATGAAATAAACCAAAACAATTTACGTCTACTAACAATTTAAACTTGTTTAAGACATCTTCCTTGAATACGTAAAATATTTTCTTTTTCATTTGAGAGCCCTTAAATTCCTTTCAAGTAAAATTACTGCTAAAAAACTATTGACAACGAAAAATTTGGTTTAAGATAACTAATCAGCAGAAATGAATTTTAATATTTATTTGTTCATAATTGCTTATCCATTGTTTTTAAAGTTCATCTTTAATGTATAAGACATGAGTCTAAATTTTGCTTCATATTACTGCAGTTAAAATAAACTTATTGTTTTAAATTATTAATTTTGAGACATATATTTTTGCAGTAAAATTAATTAATTTGCAATTTTCCAAATCATGAAAAAATGCCATGATTTAGTTAAAAGGAAAACGTTTATGTTAAGCTAAAATTTTATTACAATAAAGATCTGAACTCCTTTCAGTTGGGTTCACATTTTTGATGTGTAACACCTTTACTCTCGGTTGCTGGATATTTGTTGGAGTGATTTTGTGAAAAGGGACGGAAATGCGTAACAGGAAGTCTGGGGAAGCGCGCGCTGTTTGATTTGACCAATTCAGCGCCTTGGGGTGTCTCTTCGCTAGCCTCGTCTTGGGGTCCAACTCTACTAGCAATTAAGACGCCCGCCTACCGCACATACCAGCAAGTCTTATTAGACTTCATCCAGAATAAAGTTGTGATTCTTACGCTCAAATGTCAAAGTCTCAGGGCTCGTTGTGTGTGAAATCTGAGGATATATTTATATATGTGTAAACTATATATTAACAATTATATTTCTTGTTAAGCGTCTGACAACGCTCATCATTTTTAAAAAAATAGGAGTAAGTAATATGGAATTATATGAATAAATATTTAAGTGCTTATCATTTTCATACTTTGAGGTTAATTCCTGTCGCTGTCAATATAATATTTTTAATTGTGATTAAAAAAGATTTCTCGATTAAAAAAAACTAAGTAAACGGGTATTTTTGATTTTCTCTAATATTTCTAACTTTTAAGCATGCGCTTGACGGTGTCTCTTCGCTACCCTCGTCTGGGGGTCCAACTGTAGTAGCAATTAAGAAGCCCGCCTGCAGCACATACCAGCAAGTCTTGTCATTTTGGTGGTCGCATACATTTCTCTGAATCAAACAGTTAAAAAAATTACAGATTTCCTGCATTTTTTACTTTTACCGTGTACCGAAGGTGGTTCTGCTCTTTTTTTAAAAAAACTATCACTCGCTTCCCATGATTTTGAGTGGTGATTTTAACGTTAACTTCAGTTTGCCCGAAGCTGAGCCGCTCATAGCTTTTCTGAAAGATGAACTCAAGCTCGAAATGAACAGTAATCGAAATGTTTCGAGAACTAACAGTGGTACTGTTATTGACGCCATTTTTCAACGACTTTTATAAATACTTTGAAATCATAAGTACTTGCGTCATACTTAAATTTTCATAAATCTATTGTCTCCACTCTTCCCCAAATTGAACAATAAATATTTTTGATAAAAAACTGCATAACTCCTTGTGTTAATTAAATAAAATTTTCATTAAATATATAATTATTCGATAGAAAATTATTTCCAGTCATAACCGATTCATTTCTGTCAGGATTAAAGTCACTATTGCGTATTTACCATGATAACAAGTCAGATGTTACACATCATATGCGACTACTGTAAGGCTCGTTTCTTTTTTTTTTTTGTTACATTTTCAAATACATTGTCAGCTGCGTTTAATACTTAATATAAACCTGTTTATTCAATTTAATGAAGTAATTTCATCAGTATGTATTTAGCTATTCAAGTTGATATTTCAAAAATGTTATTTTACTTTAGTATTTTTTGTATTATTCAAAATGTGTTATTTAAACCATCTGAAAAAAATCTTCCTTTATTTATAAATCTTACAAATTTTCCAATCATTTAGAAGCATCAAAAGTTCGAATTACACATAGTTTATTATATTTCCATCAATTAAAATCAATAAACCGATTTACATGTGCATTGATTGTATACAATTTAACGTTAAAATGAATTTTAAAAACATGTACACTTTTTTTGTAGATGATAAACAAAAATAAATTAAGACAACAAGACGAATCATTATATTTTTCTTCCAGTGTACGAACATTCTAGAAATTTCCTAGATAATGTGCGCAGCAAAAGCATCACTTACTCGAAACTTACGACAATCTCACATAGCAACAACGTACCCAAAATAAACATCGAAGTAGGGGAAAAAAGTTACTTTAACTGGAGCGCAAAGCAATGCAAAATGATCTCAAAACAAAACATGAACTCGAACGTGCTCTTGGAAAAAGATCCTCTCCACTTTATCAATACAAATGACGATCATCAAGAACACCCTGATAGAGAATGGTCTTCGAAACAAAACCAAAAAGAAAGGGAGGAAAAAAGAACTAAAGTACCCCAAAAAGAGATAGGAGAAAATAAAACTCCGTAATGAGTTGTTCGGTCCCGACCATCCAGGCGCGACCTATCTCTTGAACGGGAAAATTTAGTAAGTAATCCCCTTTTTTTTCCTCCATTCGTCTTCTCCTTAGTCCTGTTCTTTCTTTCTTTTCACCGAAGGTCTAAATCCCACGACGCTGTTCTGGTGTCAACAAGGTTACGGTACACATTTCGGTTGAGCGATGTGCGGGAAGTAATGAAAAATGCATGTATGCAACACGTTCAACCCCGAAAAAAATGATGCATGTTTTTGTCAACGAGATGCTGTGCCATTAATGCTGTTTATGTGGTACTTTGTTTCTATTTAGTAGCACAAAATAAATGGTGCTTTCCTTCCCTTCAAGGCAGTAAAAAAATTGTAATTTGGGATTTTAATTGAATTTTCGTTGGATTTACACAATTTATATCTAGAGCCTGTGAAGTTGGCTGGTAAATTGTAGTAGAAGTCAAGATTTTCAATCTATAACGCCATATATTAAAAAACGCTTTTTTTGTGTTCAGATAGAGAAGGTGTGTTAAATTTAATTCAGTCTCGCATTTCTTACAAGTTTGGATAGCGAGGTAATGCAGAAAAAAATGACACTTTTTAATATAAAATTAATATTCAAAATTTTACATCCATTGAAGTATTTCATTCTTAGATATATTGCTTACATTTTATTTTAAAAATAAAAATAAAAATATTACAGTTTACAAAACAAAAATACCTTTCTGAAATAAAAAAAAATTACATTTTTGTTTAGATAGAAGAAATGTATACTTGTGACTCAAGCTACAAAAGAATGCTATGTATTTATGTCAAAGGATATTTTTCTTACATAAGCGATTGGTATTTTTTTAGTCATATAATTTACCAATAATATACATCAGATACGTTATAATAAAGTAATATAAGCAAATAATTCAAATAAATCTTTTTTTTTAATTATTTTTTTTCTAATTTATTACTTATATAGTTTTCTTGAAGAAGTTTCTCTGTATAAAGTTCTTGAATTTTGGAGCTATGCGCTGTTTAAATAGTGAATAGCTTAACAGTGAGAGTGAACATATTAATAGATGTATTAAAAAGAGAGCATTTTAATAGATTTGTTAAAAAGAGTGAACATCTTAGTAGATGAGTTAAAACAAGTGAACGATTTACTAGATGTTTTAAAATAGGGAACATTTCAATAGATGTGACTCAACAACTATGTGTTTTACTGGTTCTTCATATTGAACTAAAAATTAGCATATGTTGAGAATTTCACACCACATACCATCAACCACTTCACACTATGTGAATAGTGAACACTTCACAGCATGTGATACCTGAACACTTTCCAGCATGTGATAACTGAACCCTTGCCAGCATGTGATAACTGAACACTTCCCAGCTTGTGATAACTGAAACACTTCACGTTGAAAGAAGTTAAATTAATATTGAAATATTATCCACTACTAGAAATAACATTACACGGACATCTTATAACGTCTGTAATTTTTTTTCAGTTTCATCTTCCGCATTGAAAAGTCAAATAAGACGAGCATGGCAGTAAAATGTTATGTCCTTAGAAGAATTTCCTTTAAATGTCATACATTGAATAATTATAACTATAAATTTTTTGTGCTTCATCTTATGAAACCTAAAATTTAACTAAATACAAAAACTAATCTAATACCATTCTTGAATTAATTTGATTATGATACACATAGAAATCTCGTATTGGGGTGAAAAAAAAATGCAAAACACTTTCACGTAGCACTAATAAAACGACGCAAGCTTTTGTTGTCAGCATGATTAAATGTTATATTAGCATTTCTCTTAGCTACTTCACATTTGTTAGGATGAAAAGAGAAAATAAAAGTTAATTTTAAACACTTCGACCTGAATCAATAATTCATTCAATAAATTTAAATAATTGTCTTGCTCTCAAGCTTTGCTAGAGATTTTTTTTATGTGTGTGATAATATACTTTTCCGAATTATTGATATCTAAATCCTAGCATTAACCTTTCGATTGAATTCAAAAGATGCTATACAGTTTACACCTTTAGATTTAAAAAGTGCAGTGATTGAATTTTCAACGAGCAAAAAAAAATTTGTTTATTTCTTACTCCTCCGTAGCCCCCCCCCCTTAATCGATTCCCGTAGAACCCATTCTTAGCAGAACTCTACTCAACAAACGCAGCATGCCTGCGAAATTTCAAGTCTGTAAGTCTAACAGTTGAAAAAACTTGATTATTTTTATAAATAATGCCCCCTACCCCTTTTTTTAAAATGTCGATTAAAGCAAAGACCTGTTCATTGAAGACATCTATTTAATGAAAGAAACATTCGTGATAAGTTTCAAGTTTTTATTACTAAGTAATTGAAAAACAGAAATTTTTTTCCTCCACAATCCATGCTGGTATTCGATATTTGAAAAACCCATTCAAAAAGTATTTCTACTCAACAACAACAAATAAAAACATGCCTGTCAAATCTGAAGTCTGCAGTTCTAATGGTTCCGGAGTAATCATAATGCGTGAGTGAGTGAGTTGTCTTATTTTATACAAAAGGATTGATAATAACTGATGATAAGTTGTTAGTATCAAAAATAAACTGAAGATAATTTAAATGGCGTGCTCAAATTATTCTGCTTCCTATATTATTT
Source organism: Trichonephila clavata (assembly GCA_019973975.1). NCBI lineage: Eukaryota > Metazoa > Arthropoda > Arachnida > Araneae > Nephilidae > Trichonephila > Trichonephila clavata. The sequence goes on along the minus strand of BMAO01029565.1, from coordinate 20,865 downwards.
TTTGAGCATGTTGCAACTTGGATACTTGTTCCAGTCAAAATTAATCAGTATTAATTATTCGAAGAAATTTTCAGCAGTTTCAAAACTTGTATTAGTAAGCAGCTTAAAAACTTTTATTAATGATTTATTGCTGATAAATGGATATTATTTTACTAATGTACAAAAAATACTCAAAAAATATGACTAAAATGAAAATGTTTCTTCTGTAAGTATTGCATTTGAATAACAGATCTTGAGATATATATTTTTTAACAATAAGCAAAACTCAGTATTCCTTTATAAAGGAAATTTCAATAAATGTGCATTACAATTTCTCATAAATGCAACACATAGCCAAACCTTATTTAAAAATTATATTTTTTAATCATCTCCAGCGGTTTTAAACCCAAAAGTGATTAACAAAATTTTAAAATAAAGCAATATTTAGTTCTTTATTGTTACTTATGTTAAAAAAGTGTTAAACTTTTGAACTGAAATTTAAAATATATTTTATGTGATTTTCCTAAAGTTTTATTTTTGAATTTTTTTTCACACGAATGTTTTAAAACGCAATATCAGGTTCTTAAATGCTCTCTGCAAAAATATCCGTTTTAAATTAAACGTAAATATTTTGATATACGAACTTTCCAGAAAGCATAGAAAGTTTAGGGATCAAGTAAAGTATGTATCCTTAACATAACAACAAAAATATTTTTTCTTAGATTTCTTACTGCATCACAGATCTCTAGCATTTTTTCCCCAAAAGTTGAGGCTTAACTGAGAAATGAAAACAAGATTAATCAAATATTGTACGCGGGAGGTCCCAGAAGTACCCGACGCAACAAAGGAAACACAAAAAGTTTGAAAAAAATACACTTATTCTTCAACATAATCTCCTTTTAGTTCTATATACTTTTCCCAGAAATGTTCAATCAGTTCGATACCCTTTTTATAATAAGAATTGTCTTGCTCCTCAATATAGCAATTAACTGCTACAACACTTCTTCATCGTGGGGAAATCTTTGACCACTGTGACATTTTTTTCAAGTTTGGGAATGGAAAATAATTCGTGGGGGCTAAATCTGGCAAATAGGGTGCATAAGGTAGCAATTTAAACTTTAATTGATTAATTTTAGCCATTGAAATAACGGATTTCTGAGCAGGTGCATTGTCTTAATTAAACAACACTTCCTTCTTTAGAAAATGCAATCGCTTTTGCTTGATTTCTTAGCTCAAACGTTGCAATAAGTTCGCATAATACTCGCTCTCGTTATTTTTTCCTTTTTCAAGATAGTCAATGAAAATGTTCTCACGCACATCCCAAAACACTAAAGCCATGACCTTGCCTGCAGATGGAACGGCCTTCACCTTCTTTGGAGTCGGTTCTCCCTTTTCAGTCCATGATTTGATTGTTCTTTTGTCTCGGGTGTGATGTGATGGACCAATGTTTCATCCATGGTTTCGACACGGTACAAAAAATCTATTTTGTTGCTGTGAAACTTCGCTAAAAATTCTATTGAAATATCTTCACGGCACTGTTTTTGCTCGAGTGTGAGCAAACGCGGGACCCATCTTGCGCTCAACTTTCTCATGTCCAAATTTTCAGATAATATGCGATGTACTGCCTTTTTTGAAATGCCTACCATGTTTGCTAGCTCGCGCCCTTTCAGTCGACGATCATCCAGTACCGCTTTGTAGATTTTCTTCGCCGTTTCTGGAGTCGCCACCGCATTTGGTCGACCACTGCGATGACCGTTCAAACTCTGCTACCCAATGTTTTACTGTTGCAAACGAAAGAACAGACTCACATCCAGAGTAAAATCTAGTTCAGCTTTTTATATTGGTTCGGCTGTAACCTTTCAAGTAAAAGTATTGTATCTTATAATAATGTCCGATTTTCTCCATTTTCCCAAATTCACTGAAAACTTTTATTATTGATGGCTGCCAAACAAATACTAAACAACGTGGTGTCTTGAAACATGTGCTTTATATATTGCGCACTTTCGAATAGAGGGATATTTTTCAAACAACTACCGCCATCTTTCAGTCAGGCCGGGTACTTATAAAATGACCCTCCTAATTCAAAAAAAAAAAAAAAAAAAAAAGAACGAAAAAAACACTAAATATTTTTTTTGCAAGAAATTATGATTTATAAATTCATTTAATTTCATTCTTAAAAGAATCTATCTATCTATCTATCTATCTATCTATCTATCTATCTATCTATCTATCTATCTATCTATCTATCTATCTATCTATCTATCTATCTATCTATCTATCTATCTATCTATCTATCTATCTATCTATCTATCTATCTATCTATCTATCTATCTATACACATATCTATACCTCTATCTATCTATATCTGTATCTATTTATATCTATCTGTCTATCTATAGCTGTATCTATTTATATCTATTTATATATCTATCTATATATCTATATATCTGTATCTATTTATCTATCTATCTATATCTGAATCTATCTATCTATCTATATCTGTATCTATCTATCAATCTATATCTGTATCTATTTATATCTATCTATCTATCTATCTATCTGCATGTATAGTGGAATACAGATAGCCACTTAATATTTATTTTGATCTTAAGAGCTTTAGTAAAACGAGGAATAACAAATACAAAATGGCACAGAATATATACGATAGTTTATACTTCCGACTTTTTTTTCTATCGGCGCCATTTGAATGTCACATATATGGAAAACCGATAGAATTATTCAAAGGTTATGATATATTTGTGTTTATAATTATATATTATTCTTTTCTTTTAAAAAAATAAACTATTCTTCTCGTAAAAGTCCATTTTCATTTATTTTTAATTCACGCGTGCATTTGCTGACTTTTTGCTAACATTTCTAATAATGTAATTTATTACATGTTTCTAAATTATACTTTATTGAGACTTAACAATTGTTTAAATTTAACATTTGATGCAGACAAATGGATATTGTATAGATTTAACAATAATTTTAGCATCTGGTTCAATCTAAATTTTATGCAAACAAAAGGAATATGTTTATTGATAAAATTACAATTTGCGATGTAAACCGATATAGAGGAAAAGTAATTCCAAAATAATTAAGTACAACATTGGTATTAAATTTCTGTTAAATATATTAGTTGAAATCTATTAAATTTAAATATAAATGCTTTGTTTAAATGTGAATATATTTCCATATAAATAGAAAAAATGTTGATACATCTGTAAGGCGAAATTATAAACGTGAATAAAATCATACTAAGAGGGGGGTGGGTAGAATTTATTTATAAATAACTAAATTGGAAACAAAAAACAATTATTACTCTTTATGCGAAAATATATATATATAATGTACCTTTATAGAATGATATTTGCATTGTATGAAATGTTAATACTTTCTGTATAAATTATTTCCTACTTTAATTAAGAGAATACTAAGAGCTCCCAATAGTATATTTTGAATTTAATAGTACTTTTGGCAATTTTTTACTCAAATAGTTTACTTCTAATGTATTTATAAGCAGATTCTATTATGATTATTTAATTTGAAATTACAATTAACAACTTGTGAATATAATGAATTTATTATTAATTTACAAATACAAAATATATTTTTGAAAACTATTGAAATTAATGATCCTAAAATTAATTTAAACACATGAATGTGTATTTATGCTTCAATATTTTTTCAAATGCTAATTAATGACGTTAAGTATTGTTTTGTATATTTGAGTTAGCACATTTGAGTGCAACTTTGAATATGGACAAATTATTTTTCTATTCTTCTCATTTTAGTTACATGGACTGTCTCGATTGTAATTTCTCTCAAGAGGCAAATGTTAGAGGTAAAACAAACAAAGATTAGTACAGCTTCATTTCAAGTTATTAAAATAATAAAAACTAAAACTGCGAGTGTCTTGGCATGTGTATTTATTTCAGCAAAAATTAATGTTTGATAATTTTAAAATGTAGACTATCACTGAACATATTTTGTTGAAGAACATAAATTAATAGTTAATGCACGGAATGTAAAGTTTTTCAACAGTTTTTTAATTTTAAAAAATATTCAATAATTGTAAACGAGAAACTAGAATAATATTCAAACAAATCTAGAATAATTCATTTGAACGAAAACTTACTAGTTATAGTTAGTGAATATTTAGAGGCATATATCCCCCTTGGTCTTATTAAGAACACAGACAGGATGTGAAATATATACCAGCGCACACAAGTATTTACTCTCCGTGAGTTAATTTTTTTTATATATTTAGAGCTAAATCATTAAAGTTTTTCTTCATTAAGCCCATATATTTTAGATGGGGTGTTTAGTTAGTCAAGAGAGCTGATTGATTTTCTTTTAAAGCCAAACAGTGGTAACCCAAGTCTAATGTTAAAATTCAGTCTTGTTGGAAAAAAAATAAAACGTTCGTCAAATAGATCTTCTGAGCATGGAATCATGAGAAATTCAAATACACTCAAGATCCAAAACATTATGACCACCTGTCAATAATGAGTTGGCCCATCTTTGGCGAGCAACACTGCTTCAACCCGCCTTGGCATAGATGCCACAAGTCCTTGCTAGACGACCGGAGACAGATTGTACCAGGTGTTTAAGCAACGGTCACGCAAATCCGAGATATTGCGAATTGGTGGTCTTTGAACTCTGAGCTACCGTCCCATGACATCCCAAATGTGTTATATCGGATTGATATCTGGTGAGTTAGGCGGCCAGGACATTACTGGAATTCAGCATCATGTTCCTGGAAATACTTCAACACAATTTTAGCCTTGTGACACGGGGCGTTGTCCTGTTGGAACATTCCATTTCCAGCTGGAAAAACAGAGGCCATGTAAGGCTGCAACTGGTCAGCAATGATGTTCAGATACACTGTAGCATCCATAGTCTGCTCTACCACAACCACGGGTCCCAGAGACGCCCAAGAGAACGTCCCCCAAAGCATAATATCACCACCACCGGTCTGTGTATGACCTACTGTACTTTGAGGGAGCAACGGTTCGCCTGGAAGACAGCGTATCCTGAAACGGACATCGGCAGATGAATGACCCAAATCGTGATTCCTCTGACCAGGCAACTCTCTCCCACTGATCCATTTACCAGTCGCGATGTTCCCGGGCCCTGCGCCGGCGCAGTTGGCGATGACGCTGGGTCAGCAAAGGCACACGAGTGGGACGTTTGCTGCGTAGCCCCATGTCCAACAGTGTCCGCTGAACAGTGTGCTCCGATACTATTTTTCTTGGCCCTGCATTGTATTGGGTTATCAGCTGAGCCACTGTCTGGCTCCGGTTTTGCTTCACCATGCGAGACAGTCTCCGACGACTTTTTTCTTTGATAGCGAGTGGACGTCCAATACCATGTCGTCTACTGCTGGTTTCACCGTCATTCGTCCACTTTGCATAAGTACTAACAACTGTAGATCAAGAACAACCCACGAGTCATGCAGTTTCGGAAATACTTGTTCCGAACATTCCAGCTATTACAACCTGCCTCTATCAAAGTCGCTTAGATCCGTAGCCTTTCCCATCACACACAGAAGTAAGTGAAAGAATGATTCTTCAGACTCTCCAGCAGCAGTTAAATACCACTTCCACCTGATTACGTGCCTTCCACGTCATCAAGGCGAGTTCATTGCAAAATGTAGAGGTGGTCATAATGTTTTGGCTCTTGTGTGTATATCTCGTTATATACTTCGTCATTTATTTCTTTTTTGTTGAGGGAAATATGTTTCCTAAATCTTCAGAGCTTATTTATCCTTAAATCATTACAATGTTGTTAAACCGCACTAAGTGTTGAAAAAAATCTCTAGTAAATGTTTATACTCGCAGCGAAAAACGCAGATGCACTGATAAATACAGAGAAATACAAAATCATTGATTTCTTACATTTTTTAATATCTGAAATAAGCAATGATTTTCTCTTTTCTCAGGGGTGTTAATTTTGTCTCGAGGGAGGGAAACATAAGCAATTTTTAAACAGGTATACTTCTTTAAATTTAAATTAAATGATTCGAATATTTTACATGTTATTTACACTCATGTCCATAAATTAAGGATAATTCAGAATCCCACAGAAATTGAACTCTAAAATAAAATTTCACCTGTAGATTTATCACACACAGCTTGAAGAAGAATATGCAAATTACAGGAAACCAGCAGATGGCGCGGATAGTACGTCACAATGACGAGAGTGTAAGAGAGGGGTATATAAGGAATGGTGGCAAAGAAGTAAAATTGTTCACAAGCGCTTTAAAAGCCTTTCAGTGCAATGACCGCATAGTTATGGCACAAAGGAAGCATTTGGATGTTTTTTTATGTGGTAGAATTATCGGACGACTGGAATATGGATGTACCCAGTGGAATTATCCGAAGAACTTGGAATCGCCCAGAGTGTCATCTCCAGGCTTTGGCAACGATTCCAAGATGATGGTAATGTGAGTAGATGTTACAGCACAGGTCGCCCCGAGTTACAACGCCGAATGAGGACCGGTGTTTGGCAGTTACTGCCAAAAGAAACAGACGGAGCACATCATCAGACCTGTCTCGTCAGCTCTCTTCAGCTACCGTACGACAGTTTCAAGTCAGACCGTGTACAGACGCTTAGGACACATTGGTCTATTTACTCGTAGGCCTGTCAGATGTGTTCCCCTTTCCGCAACTTACTGTAGCCTGCGATTAACCTGGAGTAGAGAGCATGCATTGTGGACACCGCAACAGTGGTCTTGTGTGATGTTTTCCGACGAGTCCAGGTTTAGTTTGCAGTCTGATTTTCGCCGGACTTTCATATGGAGAGCGCCAGGTACCCGTTACCACCAAGAGAACACCATTAAACGACACCGTTACGGTGGTGCAGGATGGCTCGTTTGGGGAGGAATTATTCTTTGTTCCAGAACTCACCTGCATGTTCAGAGTGCAAAGATGACAGGCCACATCTATCGGGATAACATTCTAGAACAACATGTACGTTTGTTTCGGGGTGCCATTGGTGCTGAATTTCTGTTTATGGATGACAACGCCCGTCCTCACCGTGCAAACATTGTAGACGAATGCCTTCAATCGGAGGATATCACACGTATGGATTGACCAGCATACTCACCGGACTTGAATCCAATAGAGCATGTGTGGGATATGCTTGGCCGACGAATTGCAGCCCGTCAACCCCCTCTTACCTCTCTTCGGAGGGCATTGCTTGATGAGTGGTGTAATATTCCCCAAGATCAGATTGATAATTTGATACTCAGCATGCGTAGGCGTTGTTAGGCCTGTATTGCATCGTCCGGGAGACATACTCCGTATTAACCATCATACTAACCATGTTACACTGTGTTTTGTAAATAGGTTCTTTTTTGAAATTTGCTCCAGGGAGTAAAAATCGCAATTTTTATTAATTATGTCAAACATATAGCATATTTTTTGCTCTTTACCTTTTGTTTAATAAATAGACTTTACAAATAAGTCAAATTTGTATTGCTTCTGTCTCTTTCTTTGCCTGAACTTCATTATCTTTAATTTATGGACATGAGATTACAAAATCGTATGGTTTCAAAAAAGTACAAGATGTTTGAAATATAATCATAATTAAAAAAGTTATAAGCATATGCAAAAAAGAAATAATTTTGTAATAAATGTTAAGTAATTTTGCATTGCGTACGCTCTTTTTAAAAATAGTAGCCTTTGATGTATAAAACTTTATAGAATCATAAAATGTATCATACTCTTTAAACCCTAGTAATTTAAGAATAATATATCTTTTGTATTTCAAAATTTTTGAAAAATATTTAAATTTTTCAAAAAAACTTTTAAAGTATATTTTTTTTATTTCAAAAAATATAATTTTTTATATTGTTTCTTTAAAAGTACTACTGTGTAATATGGATACATTTAACTTTATACATCAACTTATTGCTAGTAATTAAAAAGCTACTACTTTATAAAATAACATACGCAACGTAAAACTGAATTAATATTTCTTATTTTCATATGCTTATAATTTTTAAAATTATGCCTATATTTTAAGATTTTTACACTTTTCTGAAACCCCATTCCTTTATAAATAATGTGTATAAGCATGGAATTATTTAATTTTAATTTCATAGAGTTATAAGTATTTGAATATTGTTTATGTTTTCAGCTCTCTGGAGAAAGTTAACACCCCTGAGACCCTTATTCAAACATAATGAAGACGAAATTCATGAATTACTCTCAGTGTGATAGAAGTAGAGACTTTGTTTATATACAAGTTCTGTTAATATTCGATATAGTTTCTAAGTTAAGTATTGATAACCAAGTTGGGAGAAATTTAACATTAAAATATTGACTACAGAATATCCATTGAATTAATATTAATCGGTATACTTCTAACTTACATAATTAATAATATAATACATATTTAACTAAAGTTATCTAACGAAAGTTATCTTATTTATCATTTTATCAAGATAAATAAACATGGATATTTATCTTATTTTTGTCAAATCTATTATATTTCACATGTCACATGCATATTTGAATTAAACAAATTCTTCGAATAATGAATCCACTTTGATTTATTTTCATCAAAAGACATGCGACTAAAATATAAATGTACTGAAATTTGAATAAATCGATGTGCATAACATATTCTATTATATGTAACATTGAAGATCTGCATTAAAATAATTTTTCACCGCTTTACTTAAGTCACATAAAACTAATATCATTTTCAATCCCTACTATTAGTTCACACTCTCCTTATATATATATATATATAGGGTTGGATATGGTCACTGTTGCCCACCCCTCTCCCTTTTACGTAGAGTGGAGCAACCCAAAATAAAATCACAGCCCGTCAATAGTGCCCTCCACGAGAAATCCTTTGGACGGACGATAAATACTAGACGCAGGAGAAAGACGTTCTCTTTTGTGTTAAATACATTTTATAAAAAAATTTATTCTCAATTGTTAAAATAATCATTATCATCTTAGGTGGTAGTCATTTCCCCATATATATATATATATATCTTGTTCAAATTTTTAATCATTAATAAAATACTTTCAAATACATTTTTTATATTTGTAGTGGATGACACTTGATGTTAATACAATTTCTTAAAATATTAATTCATTAACTAAATTAAAAAATGAAACTTAGTAACAAAAAATAATAGTCCAACATCATATATAGAAAGAAAGCTCATTCGTTGAGTAGCTGTACCGCAATGGATAGCACGTTGGTCTTCAAATCCAAAGGTTGAGGGTTTGAATCTCCCCTGGGTCGGCCTAATTTCTGAGAAAGTTTTTTTTATTTTTTACTATACTATTTTATTAGAACAAATTAATTTAATTAAAGAATATATATAGTAACAAACAAACAAAAATAGTCCTACAAAAGGAAAAAGGAAAATCACTTTCTGTATTTTTTCTCTTAATATTGGGATTCTTTCAAATGTATATATATATATTTATATTAATTCTAGCGTTTTAAAGTAACTAAAATATCATTTTTCTTTGTTGACTTAAGTAGGAATTGACTTATTTTTTTATATTACTTGTTTCCCCTTAAATTACTTAGATAGAACAAATATACGTTACTTTGTGTATTTACATAAATACTTCAATTTATCTTGAAATGTTTGGTTTTTATTGAGATTAAATTTATTTATTTATTTAAATAATACAGAAATAACACAGTTTGCTTATTAAACTTAAAAGAAACCTCTCTGTGTATGGATGCCTTTGTAATATATAATAAATAAATTGCATGTCCATTTCCTCATATTAAGGGAAAGCTACATAATTTAGAATAAAAATACCATTGTTCATATAATCGGCTTTGGGAAGTTTTTTTAAGATTCTTACTCCCAGTGCTGCTTGCGTGTTATTTTTTTATATACTTGCATTTAATTTATATTTAAATGTGAGTAGTCATAGTATTATGTTCTCAAATAATGTTTCTTTTCCTCTTCCATCAGGAAAGAAGTAAAACATATTTTTGTAGAAAGAAAATTATTCTTGTACATCATGTTTTGACTTCACAAGATAAATAATACAGTTTGAACTTTTCGAAAAGGAATCTAATGATCGCATGATATCCAATGCCATCTAGTTTCGGCTGTGATGGCAATAGAATACAGATGACATACTAGCTCGCTCTAAATCCCCCATAAAAAACCAAAATGCGAAAGAAAAACAATCGAACCAACATCAAAAAACATTACTTCATCCACTTCTGGAAGTCCAAGTTTCTCTTTGAAACTGTGGAAGTCGAATGAAATTGAATGGTGAAGTGAAATAACTGCTTAAATTCGACATTGGTACGACTGGAATGTAAACTGTTGATTACTGCGGAGAATGAGGAAAGTTTAATAGAAATGGGAGAATTTGTTTCACTTGATACAGCAGACTTATAAAAACAATGATGGTAGACCGTTGAATGTGCGCTACTGAATGCAACGTATATGTAAAAGCTATGATTTCCATTATTGTGAAAGTCATTAAAAATATTACAAAGCTTCTGTAAAAAAATAAAATTTAATTACTCCAGAATACAAATTTTTGTTTGGAGCCTGTAAATTTCTATAATATTCGTGATATCTATATTATAAACACAATAATTGATTATGAAAAAAATAAATTATAAGCGATGATAATGTAAGTATAGTATATTAATATAAATAACTTAAATATATTGAAGAGATTACCTATCCTACGAATAAAATGAAGTTTAAATTCAGAAATCGAGAACCAATATATATATATATATATATGAAGAAAGGTAAAAAGGACCAAAATGGAAAACTATTAAACCTTTTAAAGCTGACACGGACTTAGGGTGGTGAAGTAGGGATCAGTTTGTTTTAAAGGATTCTGAATTTACCCATCAGAAAATTTTTTCTACGATATATTGCAAGATTCAAGAATATAAATCGTGATTGTAGTATATATATATTACGCTGCTTATTTGTTATGTTAAGTAATATCTTTAAACGATACAAAATTAGTATATGATAAAACTGCAAATCTATATATTAAATATATATATATTTAAGTACATATAATATACATATATAAACTGGCCACCAAAAGTTAAAGAACAACCGGCTTTTTGCGCCTTATTTGCAAATGAATGAATGTAGAAACACCAAATTTGGCTGACATGCGCACAAAACAGTTATGTATTGACTGCAAGATAGAAGTTTACATAACAAAATTCAAAAATGATTTACAACAAAAAAATTCAATCTCGCTGAAAAAGTCCATTCTTGGAAAAAATAATAATCACAGTTTTATGTGGTAACATGTCTTAGAAACATAACAAAATAGGTTTTTGTAAGGCATATGGTCACCTTCTAGCTTGATTGCATTGGCGGCTTCGAACTTCCATGCTGTCAATTAAGTTGTCGGTTACCGAAATGGGAAGCGGAGACTATACACGGAGTAAGCTTTGTTCCAGCTCTCCTAAAGACCTAGAAGGAGGACTTAAAGCAGCAACCTGTCTACCAAGATAGTTCCGAAGGTGCTCTATCGGATTTAAGTCTGGAGATCGAGCTGACCATTCTATTCATTCAAAACCAAGACCCTCAAGATATTCCTCAACAATTACAGCTCGGTGAGGTCGGGCATTATCATCCATCAGAATGAAGTCATTGCCGATTGCACCAAAATACGGGCGGACATATGGATCAAGGATCTCACCGCGATATCTCACATCAGTCAGAGGTTCACCCTGGAACACATGCAGGTCAGTGTGATCACCAAATGAGATCCCTACCCCAACAATTATTCCACCATCTTCACAGCTGTGTCTTTCAACAGTGGTGGATTGATGATATCTGGTGCTTCGTTCCCTCCAGTGAGCAGACGTCCTGAGTCGCTCTCCAGTGTGAATATGGACTCGTCTGTAAAGAGTACAGAAGCCCATCGCTGTCTGGTCCAGGAAACGTGTTATCTTGTCCAAGATAAGCGGGCACTTCTCTGTCGTCTGTTTAGGGGTACACACACAACTGGTCGCCTTGCATAGAGACCTGAATTGTGAAGACGCCTTTGCACCGTACTAGCGGATATTCTTCTCCCTGATGCTACAGAGTGGTCTGCAACAAATTTCGGCACAGAACTTCTTCTTCTCTTTCGGGCCGAAATAGCGATAAAACGGTCTCCTGCAGGTGTTGAAGCTCGTGGTCGGCCTGGACCATGTCTTCTGGACACAGATGCTTCGGTTTGATATTGATTCCAGAGACGGTGCACCACACTACGAGGCACATTAAGACGCCTAGCAGCATCAGCCTGTGATAACCCCATTTCCATCCATCCGACCACCATCCACCTTAACGAATAGGGCAAACGGCTACTCTCACACATTGCGAGACCCCACTGCCTATTGTCAACAAATCTGCTAACAATAGTTATAAATCAACAAAAGTTGCACGCTTAAATACAAAAGCCTGAAAAATGCAGATTTTTCTCTCAATCATATATATCTGTTCTTTCCTATTAAAAAAAGTGGCAGCTATTGTTTTTGCATAAATTTGTATAAAGTTCATTTTTATCATTTATATAAACTATAAATTTTATTGTTACTGTCATTTTTTTTACAGTGAGCTTGGAAAAACATGTTGTTCCTTAACTTTTGGAGGCCAGTGTATATAAGTATATATAATGTATATATATATATATATATATATAAGTATATATAAGTATATATAAGTATATATATATATATATAAGTATATATAAGTATATATATGTATATATATATAAGTATATATAAGTATATATATATATATATCTTCCGGTCTGATCTTAGGATTCTTGGGATTTATTAGTCTTCTTTTGAATTATTTACTGCTATATATATATATATACTAAGTATATGAATGACATAATCGTGACCATTGGTAATGATTACTCTAGCGATGATTGCATTTTAGATGGTTCATGTAATATGGACGTTTTTGACGAAGAGTCTTGTTCAAGGGTAATTTGGTTTATTGTACATTAAACACATAGGAACATAGAAATGGACGACGTAAGGCGCAAATGAGACATACACGCGTACTGCATTTTGACAAAGACAAAAGAAAAAGATTTTCCGGAGACTTAGATATTTATATGAAACGGCAACATAAGGTCTTGGAATCCGCGTGATTTCTGTAGACGGAGATTATGATTGGTGGAAAGATATCGTTTAATATATTCTGCTGTAATCTTACTTTAAATACGCAAGCTGTTAATTTTCAAAAAATATGGTTACATTTATCATGTTATGCGGTTGAGCAAGTTAATTATTTACCTGCGAGTCCTGAAAGCGAGGTCCATTACAAATTAAAAAGTCGTTTATGGAAATTAAAGGGAATTATTACATGGGTATACTGCTGTTCACTGAAAGAGGAACAGCATGAAATAAGTTACAAAACCATGAGAAATTCCCATGGTTTGTATCTAAATGATCAGCAATTTGGCTCAAAAGCACATCATGTATGCCTGTAGCATCAACGGTAACCAGCCACTTTGTAGTAATTGAATAGTAACAAATTCGTGCAACCGATTGCAACAACTTCATAGTAACGGCAGCAAGTATATTGTGCTCATGGCTGTGATGGACTGCTCTATAACATAATGAATATGCATGCAACATATGGTATTTGAAGAGCAATCAATATTTGCATCAACCTTTTTTTTGAAATCGCTTGTGTTAACATTAGTCTCAAAACGACTGGAACTTGTATTGAACAATGTACCTGAACATCCAAATAAAATGGTATCATTTGCACCCAAAAAAAATCACGCTTGTGTTTGCACTATGAAGGCATTTAATTTGAATTTAGAGACACATCGAAGAGTGGTTGCTTCATTGTTACCTTATGCATCTGCATGCTATCCTGCTCCTGTATTATACTTTGAAGCAATAAGGAAGTTTGAAATAGTAATGTCACAATTATCCATCTAATCCAGTACCCTTTACTTCAAGCTGGTGCTAAAATTATTGACCAGTACTTTATCTCTGAGGTTATTTAATTTAGAGTGGGATTACGCTCTACTCCAGATCTTCCTAGTACGATTTATCGGAACAAAGATCAAAGAGGGCTATTTCTCTCTCATTTCACTTTATCATTTTACGTCATTTCTTTCTTTAGGACTTAATATGACAACATTTCAAGAAAAAAAATGCCTTTCACGCGTGCGCAGTATTCAAGAATAGTTCTTTGTCCACTAGATAGAATTTTTGACTTTCGCTACCTTTATCTATTACCAATTGAATATGCCTCACCTATAACTGGAAAGCGACTAGCTCGAAATATATCACCAACAGCTTCACTAAATTAATTGGGTCAATACGTGAAATCAATATAGGCTGTCATACACTAACAAGACAATTAAAACTTCTTCATTCAGTTTCTAGGTATGTAGCAGCGATTACTGCCAGCCGCTGTATCAGTTCTCTCTCTACCGATTTCCTTAGCAGTAGGTAGTAATTTAAATGTATAATTTTACCTTAGTATTGTGTGTTGTGTCTTTATTAACTTTAACTTAACTTTGATAATACTTTTTCCTTTTTGGTGTTACATTTTAGATGACCTCCTGTATATGTATAATCATACAACAATTAAAAATCTCAAAACTTCAAATAATACATTTCATATGATTTAAAAATTTAGTATTTGCGACTAACTATTATTATAATAAAATTTTTATTTCATAACCTGACTACTTGAATTATCGAGCTACAGAAATTTACAAGACAATCATAATATTTGATGGATCACGGAGTATTTAAAATTAGCTTATTTATTTAGAAGAATTTTCCCTCTATTCCTCTTAAAATCCTATTTCTTTATTGAATATAACGAAATAAAGTTTTAGCAGCTGTTCAATATGCCATAGCTTGTGTCTAATATCCATCATTTTAGGGATCAAGTAGTAAATAGCGTCAGATTTTTAGATAAAGTCGTGCGTTTTAGCTATAAATATTTTTCAGAGGAGAATAAATTCTTTAAAAATATATTACTCGGCTGAAAGTTTCTGCATAACGGTTGACGTTAGTTTTATTATTAAATTAAATTTAATGTATAAGTTTCAAATTTTAGCACTATTGCAAGATAATATCAATGATGGAAAGATGTAAACTATAAATATTGTTATAGAAAAGACAAACACTGATTTTAGGGTAAATTTTTATTTTTATTTTTCATTTAAATGGAAACTACACTCACTCACTAAATAATTAAAATATGATGTTCCTCTATTATCTAAATTGAAGTGCTTCAAAATATCCGTAATTGTAGCAGAGAAAGTACATGTAATGTACGTAATGTATTTAACAATCGTTAGATTTCATTTCTTTCTTTCATTCTTATCTGGAAGTGATGGCGCAAACAAATTATTAATTCCTTAACTCCCGATTAAATTACGCGATTGCCACTGTTTTCGAAACAGTGCTGATTGCGAAAACAGTGGGCCCATTGCCACTGTTTTCATATAGGCACGCGTATGCGGTGTATTGGGAGAGATGGGAAGGGAGATAATGCACTAATAAGCAAATTTTTCTCTGAAATAAGTAAATCCTTTGAAAACACTGCCGAGGTCATTTTATTTCAATCCAAAGTCTTCGGAATAGTTTTAACTATAGCAGCGCAAAGAAAATATTTCTATTTTCGATGGACATATGTATACGTTCCGGTCACCTAACACTCCTGCTGAGCCAGGTGGATATATGCACCAGTTGCACTTAAGAGATTAATGAATTTTATTTTCAGAGCATTTTAATTTTTTAATCTTTGTTTTAATAATAGTTATGTATACAAGTTTTCAAGGAATCATTTTCAGATTTTATATAAAATGTTATAAGATGATAAATAATATACCATCATTTAAATACATATGCACGTATATATTAAAGTAATATAAATATATAATATATATATTTTATTATTACAATCCTTAATTTCTTTTTAAATGGGATCAAGTTCCAGAATCAATTTTTGAAAATAATTGGTGTCTCAAAACTACTGATCATGTCACAAAGTATCGAGATTTGTTCTCAATGATTTCAGTACTATACAATTGCTATCAAACTTTAATTATATAGTGTTAATAGAACTAATCTATGTTGACTATCAGCAGAACCAAATTAATCTATTTTGACTCCTCGGAAATAAAAAACGAAAACCAGGATGTCATTTTCTAGGCTTAAAACTAGACCAACTTAATATATATTGACCCCGTGATCCTTCAAAGAGCAGCATATACTAGTATAATACTGCTAATTTTTTTTTCAGATTTACTTCTTTAATTTCATGTATCTTTTAAATGAATTAATTCTTCACATTACGTTAGGAAAAAAAATTTTTGGAATTTATATTTTTATTGCATTTTTTCTATGTTTTAGTATTTCACTACGCTATATTGTACAAGGTATATGGGATCCAGATTTAATTGAAGAAAAGAAGAAAAATAATAAGTATTAGCTTATATAAAAAGAGAGGTGTTAATTAAGTATCTCTGAGACACTAAGGAACTATCTTGTGATGTGCTATTTTTACCAATGGCAGTGAGCACCATGAAGGGAAAAAAGATCGCAAAGGTAATTTAGATATGGAATCACAACTCCCATACGTACATAAAGAATGTCACGCTCAGTGATCTAACTAATAATTTTTTTTGATGTTTCATTCGAAATATTCTGATATAACTTGTCTTATTTCAAAATGACGGAAGATAATATCGCAATATATATTTGTAAACCAGTTTTTCTCTTGAGAAATAGTTAGAAACTATTTTACTACATGTGCTGAGGGTTTGTGTCAATTTCAAACAACTGAAGAAAAAAACCGTGACATTTGCACCATTAAAACGGTTTTTGTTGATATAAACAGAAAATAAAAGTTATATATATATAAATATATATGGAAGAAATTTATATAAAATATAGAACATAACAGGAAATAAAAAATAAAAAAATAAATAAAATAAAAAAAATTAAGATCAAATCTAATGAAATACAAATAAGAACCTAGCGAGTCAAAATGCAATTTCGGACTTAGGACCGAATAAGTGGGGTTAAACTAGTTGAAGGCGCCAACCTTCCCCCTTTGCAACTCGGTAGGAAAGACCAAAATAAAATAAATAGAAATTTAAAGTATAAAAATTCTAAGTATAAAAAATCCAAAGTATAAAAAATCCAAAGTATAAAAAATTCAAAGTATAAAAAATCTCATAGAAATATGAAAGAACAACCGACTACTATTAAGCAAAACATTCTCCCAGAATGTTTAAGCAGAAAAATATCAAAAGAATTACCCAGTAAAAGGATTCTTCCAAAAAGATTTTAAAACTTCTGCTCACAGAGCTTATTCCAGGAGATCCAACACTCTTGAAACCGATGGAAAGCTTTTATATGTTGTGATAAAAATCTAAATTGCACTTAAACGCATCCATTATACCAGCTTGTTAGGAAGACGCCTTGACATTTTCTACCAAAATTTCTACATTTGTGACAACCAACCAATTTTCTACATTTGTGACAACCAACCAAGTTATAGCCTACCAAATTTGAATGTAATCTTTCTTGGCGTCTTCCTTACAAGCTGGTATAAAGGATGCGTTTAAGTGCAATTTAGATTTTTATCACAACATATAAAAGCTTTCCATCGGTTTCAAGAGTGTTGGATCTCCTGGAATAAGCTCTGTGAGCAGAAGTTTTAAAATCTTTTTGGAAGAATCCTTTTACTGGGTAATTCTTTTGATATTTTTCTGCTTAAACATTTTGGGAGAATTTTTTGCTTAATAGTAGTCAGTTGTTCTTTCATATTTCTATGAGATTTTTTATACTTTGGATTTTTTATACTTTGAATTTTTTATACTTAGAATTTTTATACTTTAAATTTCTATTTATTTTATTTTGGTCTTTCCTACCGAGTTGCAAAGGGGGAAGGTTGGCGCCTTCAAACTAGTTTAACCCCACTTATTCGGTCCTAAGTCCGAAATTGCATTTTGACTCGCTAGGTTCTTATTTGTATTTCATTAGATTTGATCTTAATTTTTTTTTATTTTTTATTTTTTCCTCTGTTATGTTCTATATTTTATATAAATTTCTTCCATACATACTTCATGCATTTATGTGGCTGCTTTGCGCCTATTTATGTATGAATTTCTTTAATCATGAGTTTGTTAGGATATTTATATATTTCGGCATATATATATGTTACTGAGCATTCAACAACATAATAACAAGGAATATTTTTATAATAGTGATAATGTAATAAAAGTTAAACGAATAAAAAGAGGCAAAAGGAAGAAAGAAATAGTAAACTACCAGTTGAGATTGCTCCTAAAATTAATGATTTATGTATTAACTTTGAAAAGTCTTTTAACATTAAACATATTAAATATTTCCTGTTTGGTTTGAACAAAAAAGAAATCAAGTATACTAAAGTTATCCTCGATAAGCATAATTTTCAAGATTGCCATGCCTTACATATTATTAAAGATATTATTAATTTTCTCATTCATAAATTCAATATAAAAGATAAAGATTTGGTAAATAGTACTACTGAGTATTGTACAATTTTATTCATGAATAAATCCTATAATAACATTAATTTTTCAAAAACATTTAATAAATATGTGCATTGCTTACCTATCAATAATGTTTGCATTAAAAAGGCTTTTAAGTATAATAAAAAAATTGGTAGCTCAATTTTAACTACAATAAGATTAATGATTTGCAAAATAATACCTTTCTTTGTAATTGTAAGTATTATCCTGAATTTATAAACGAGCATCACAAACATGTTGTAACTGGCAATTTAAATATGTTGAAGATAATACTCTTAGGGAAATTATGTCAAAAGTACTAGTTATAGATTAATGATCTCCAATAATAATAATGCATAAAAAAAACAAATCTCTAAAGATATTTGTAACTTCATTACTAAATTAGCAATTAAATACACTTTTCCTATTGAAGCTTTTAATGAATTTAAATGCAATGTTTTAAAGAGTTACTGAAAAATAACTATAGAAACTGATTGTGGATTAATTTACAAAATCTTAAGCATCATATTGTAGAACTACAAAAGAATTTCATTATTGTTTATGTTGATAAAGTTCCGGGTAATTAGCAATTATTTGCAAATGGTTGTATGCTGATATGCTTAATAGACATTTTCATAATAATAATGCTTTTAAAAATCTAATTCTAGCAATAGAGAAATTTTAATCGAATTCTGCTTTTTATAAAAATTAGATTACGCATTTCGGATATTAAATTCCCTCATATTTTCTTAACTCCAAAATTTCATAAAAATCCTATTAAATTTAGGACTATAACAAACGGCTTTAAAACTTATATTACAATTCCGGGTAGAAAGCTACAAAAGGTTATTCAATCCACATTAGACAGTATTGATAATTCGATTATAGTTAAGAATAGCTTGGATATCATTAAGTACATGCAAGATAAAAAAATTACTTCTATTCACACCTATGACTTTGAAGATTTATTTAATTCCATAGATATTGGGGATATGGTAAAATTCCTCAAAATAGCCTATAACAAATATTCTTTGAATAAAATAATTAAGTACGATAAATATCTTTCAATTATTCATCTAGTACTATATGAAAATTATATTTTTCACCAATAATCTTATTATCAGCAAATTTAAAGGTCTTCCACAAGGAGGACCTGCGAGTAACTGTTTAGCCAATATTTATCTGCACTTTATGAATATGAAACATTAGTATAGATTCTTGTTACTTTTTTAGATACATAGATGACTTAATCATCTTTAGTAATATAGTAAATTTGTTCCTGTTTTAAATATTATCCCCTATATCTGAAATTATTAAAAACCAATTATAATTAATGACTCTGCAAACTTTTTAGACCTACAATTATTGTTAAGAATAATATACTAATTAGTAATATTTTTGATAAAAGAGACTCTTTTTGATTTTAAACATATTAAAATGCCTTTTTGGGAAAGTAACCTACATTCTCTCTCTATTATTTTTAGAAATATCATCTTAAATTTTATAAAAAGAAATAACGATTTAGTCACAGATAATGATGTTAAGCAAATAATTTTAAGCTATTCCGCAATAATGCTTGGAATACAACTATCCAAGTAACTTCATTTTAAATATATGTCTAAATTATCTCTCTAATTCTCCTTTTCAAAGTTTAAGTATTATTCTTTGTTTTTTTCTCCTTCTGTTTTTTATTATTTTCAATTTGTTTTAGTTTGCTTTGTTTAATTACAAAAAAACTATCCAGGTGGCGCCACTAATTTTTGCATCTGGTTTATCAACTTAACACGTCATTTTTAACGATCATTTAGCGTATTGTTCTCGTACGTACAGTTTTTCCGCTCTCCGGTTATTTGCATTTTTTCATGTAAGTTTTTTGCTTCATTATTTCCTTTTCAAAATTATTTTTATTTGTATTTTTAGGATTCATTCCTTTCATATTTTCTATTATTTTTATTTTTTTTTCTTTGGTTGCAAATTACACGTGGTTGGTTTAGGCCTAACTTTTCAATATTGGTATGTTTTCTGTTATGTATAAAATTTCTGCTGAACGGGGGAAGGTAGGATCCATAAAATATATTTAACCCCTAATTTTGCTGGTCCTAATTCAGCAACAGCTTAGGAAATCCATAAACAGGTCTTCATTTAGTCTATTGACTCTTTTGGCTTTCTTACATTTTAAAGTTCTAATTCTGTTCCATGTTATACATACGCTTAGTTAATTCTTCTATAATAGACTCTTTCCATTATTTTTAAAAGTGTGTTTCTTTAAATCTGGTTTGAATCTTCTAGCTTTGTTAGTGAATATTTTGTATTATCAATTTTATTATGCATGTATTTCTTTCATTTATGTTACTATATA